>JAVLSZ010000017.1:59626531-59681531 GCA_032313775.1 Urocyon cinereoargenteus
AAACCGAACCCTAACCCTAACCCTAACCCTAACCCTAACCCCTAACCCTAACCCTAAACCTAACCATAACCCTAACCCTAAAACCAAACCCTAACCCTAAACCTAACCCTAACACTAACACGAACCCTAACCCTAACCCTAACTCAAACACTAACCCTAACCCTAAACCTAACCCTAACCGGAACCCGAACCCTAAACCTAACCCTAACCCTAACCCCTAACCCTAATCCGAACCCGAACCCTAACCCTAACCCGAACCCTAACCTAACCCTAACCCTAACCCTAACCAGAACCCTAACCCTAACCCTAACCCTAACACCTAACCCAAACCCTAACCCGAACCCTGACCCTAACCCTAACCCTAACCCAAAACCTAACCCTAACCCGAACCCTAACCCTAATCCTAACCCTAACCCTAACCCAAACCCGAACCCTAACCCGAACCCTACCCTAACCCTAAACCTAACCCTAACCCGAACCCTAACCCTAACCCTAACCCGAACCCTAAACCTAAACCTATCCCTAACCCTAACCCGAACCCTAACCCTAACACTAACCCAAACCCCAAACCCTAACCCGAACCCTAAACCTAAACCGAACCCTAAACCTAACCCTAACCCGAACCCTAAACCTAAACCTAACCCTAACCCTAACTCGAACCGTAACCCGAACCCTAACCCTAAACCTAACCCTAACCCGAACCCGAACCCTAACCCTAACCCGAACCCTAACCCTAACCCTAAACCGAACCCTAACCCGAACCCGAACCCTAACCCGAACCCGAACCCTAACCCTAACCCTAAAACTAACCCGAACCCTAACCCCAACCCTAACTAGATCCCTAAAACTAACCCGAACCCTAACTCGAACCCGAACCCTAACCCTAACCCGAACCCTAACCCGAACCCTAACACTAACCCTAACACTAACCCTAACCCTAACTCTAACCCTAAACCTAACCCTAACCCGAACCCTAAACCTAACCCGAACACTAACCCGAACCCTAACCCGAACCCTAAACCTAACCCTAACCCGAACCCTAAACCGAACCCTAACCCAAACCAGAACCCTAACCCGAACCCGAACCCTAACCCAAACCCTGACCCTAACACTAAATCGAACCCTAAACCTAACCCTAACCCGAACCCTAACCCAAAACCGAACCCTAACCCGAACCCTAACTCTAACCCGAACCCTGACCCTAACCCTAACCCGAACCCTAAACCTAACCCTAACACGAACCCTAACCCTAACACGAAACCAAACCCTAACCCTAACCCTAACCCTAACCCAAACCCGAACCCGAACCCTAACCCTAACCCTAACCCTAACCCTAACCCCTAACCCTAACCCTAACCCTAACCATAACCCTAACCCTAAAACCAAACCCTAACCCTAAACCTAACCCTAACACTAACACGAACCCTAACCCTAACCCTAACCCGAATACTAACCCTAACCCTAACCCTAACCCTAACCCAATCCCGAACACTAAACCTAACCCTAACCCTAACCCCTAACCCTAACCCGAACGCTAAACCTAACCCGAACCCTAACCCCTATCCAGAACCCGAACCCGAACCCTAACCCGAACCCGAACCCTAACCCGAACCCGAACCCGAACCCAAACCATAAACCTTACCCTAACCCGAACCCTAAACCTAACCCTAACCCAACCCTAACCCTATCCCTAAACCTAACCCGAACCCGAACACTAACCCTAACCCGAACCCTAACCCGAACCCTAACCCGTACCCTAACACTAACCCTAACCCTAACCCTAACCCGAACCCTAACCCTAACCCTAACCAGAACCCTAAACAGAACCCTAACCCTAACCCTAACCCTAACCCTAAACCGAACCCTAACCTTAACCCTAACCCGAACCCTAACCCCTATCCAGAACCCGAACCCGAACCCTAACCCGAACCCGAACCCTAACCCTACCCCGAACCCGAACCCAAACCATAACCCTTACCCTAACCCGAACCCTAACCCTAATCCTAACCCTAACCCTAACCCTAACCCTAACCCTAACCTGAACCCTAACCCTAACCCTAACCAGAAACCTAACCCTAAACCTAACCCTAACCCTAACCCTAACGCTAACCCGAACCTGAACCCTAACACGAACCCTAACCCTAAACCTAACCCTAACCGGAACCCTAACCCGAAACCTAACTCGAACCCTAACCCTAACCCGAATCCTAACCCGAGCACGAACCCTAACCCTAACCCTAACCCTAACCCTAATCCTAACCGTAACCCGAACCCTAATCCTAACCCAAACCCGAACCCTAACCCTAACCCTAACCCTAAACCTAATCCGAACCCGAACCCTAACCCTAACCCGAACCCGAACCCGAACCCTAACCCTAACCCTAACCCTAACCCGAACCCTAACCCTAACCCTAACCCTAACCCCTAACCCTAACCCAAAACGTAACCATAACCCTAACCCTAACCATAACCCGAACCCTAACCCTAACCCAAACCCTAACCCTAACCCGAACCCTAAACCTAAACCTAACCCTAACACTAACCCTAACCCTAACCCGAACCCGAATCCTAACCCGAACCCTAACCCTAACCCTAACCCTAACCCTAACCCGAACCCTAACCCTAACCCACACCCGAAACCGAACCCTAAACCGAACCCGAACCCTAACACGAAACCTAACCCTAAACCTAAACCGAACCCTAACCCTAACCCTAACCGGAACCCTAACCCTAACCCTAACCCGAACCCGAACCCTAACCCCTTACCCGAATCCTAACCCTAACCCGAACCCTAACCCGAACCCTAACGCTAACCCCGAACCCGAACCCTAACCCTAACCCTAACCCTAACCCGAACCCTAAACCGGACCCTAACCCGAACCCCAACCCTAACCCTAACCCGAACCCGAACCCTAATCCTAACCCTAACCCGAACCCTAACCCTAACCCGAACCCTAACACTAACCCTAACCCTAACCCGAACCCTATCCCTAACCCTAACCCGACCCCTTACCCGAACCCGAACCCTAACCCTAACCCGAACCCGAACCCTAACCCTAACCCGAACTCGAACACGAACCCAAACCCTAACCTAAACCTAACCCGAACCCTAACCCTAACCCTAACCCTAACCCTAACTCTAACCCTAAACCTAACCCTAGCCTGAACCCTAACTCGAACCCTAACCCAAACCCGAACCCTAACCCGAACCCTAACCCTAACCCGAACCCTGACCCTAACCCTAACCCGAACCCTAAACCTAACCCTAACCCGAACCCTAAACCTAACACGAAACCTAACCCTAACCCTAACCCTAACCCTAACCCAAACCCGAACCCGAACCCTAACCCTAACCCTAACCCTAACCCTAACCGCTAACCCTAACCCTAACCCTAACCATAACCCTAACCCTAAAACCAAACCCTAACCCTAACCCTAACACTAACACTAACACGAACCCTAACCCTAACCCTAACCCAAACGCTAACCCTAACCCTAACACTAACCCTAACCCGAACCCTAACCCTAAACCTAACCCTAACCCCTAACCCTAACCCGAACCCTAAACCTAACCCGAACCCTAACCCTAACCCTAACCCGAACCCTAACCCTAACCCTAACTCTAACCCTAACTCGAACCCTAACCCGAACCCTGACCCTAACCCTAACCCTAACCCGAACCCTAACCCGAAATCTAACCCGACCCTAACCCTATCCCCTAACCCTAACCCTAACCTGAAACCTAACCTTAACCCGAACCCGAACCCTAATCCGAACCCTAACCCGAAACCTAACCCTAACCCGAACCCTAACCCGAACCCTAACCCTAACCCTAACCGAACCCTAACCCGAACCCTAACCCTAACCGTAACCCGAACCCTAACCCTAACCAGAACCCTAACCCGAACCCTAACCCTAACCCTAACCTTAACCCTAAACCGAACCCTAAACTTAACACTAACCCGAACCCTAACCCCTTCCAGAAACCGAACCCGAAACCTAACCCGAACCCGAACCCTAACCCTACCCCGAACACGAACCCAAACCATAACCCTTACCCTAACCCGAACCCTAAACCTAACCCTAACCCAAACCTAACCCTATCACTAACCCTAACCCGAACCCGAAACCTAACCCTAACCCGAACCCTAACCCGAACGCTAACCCGTACCCTAACCCTAACCCTAACCCTAACCCTAACCCGAACCCTAACCCTACCCAAACCCTAACCCTAAACCGAACCCTAAACCTAAACCTAATCCTAACACTAACCCACACCCGAACCCGAACCCTAACCCTACCCCGAACCCGAACCCAAACCATAACCCTTACCCTAACCCGAACCCTAACCCTAATCCTAACCCTAACCCTAACCCTAACCCTAACCCTAACCTGAACCCTAACCCTAACCCTAACCAGAAACCTAACCCTAAACCTAACCCTAACCCTAACCCTAACGCTAACCCGAACCTGAACCCTAACACGAACCCTAACCCTAAACCTAACCCTAACCGGAACCCTAACCCGAAACCTAACTCGAACCCTAACCCTAACCCGAATCCTAACCCGAGCACGAACCCTAACCCTAACCCTAACCCTAACCCTAACCCTAATCCTAACCGTAACCCGAACCCTAATCCTAACCCAAACCCGAACCCTAACCCTAACCCTAACCCTAAACCTAATCCGAACCCGAACCCTAACCCTAACCCGAACCCGAACCCTAACCCTAACCCTAACCCTAACCCGAACCCTAACCCTAACCCTAACCCTAACCCCTAACCCTAACCCAAAACGTAACCATAACCCTAACCCTAACCATAACCCGAACCCTAACCCTAACCCAAACCCTAACCCTAACCCGAACCCTAAACCTAAACCTAACCCTAACACTAACCCTAACCCTAACCCGAACCCGAATCCTAACCCGAACCCTAACCCTAACCCTAACCCTAACCCTAACCCTAACCCGAACCCTAACCCTAACCCACACCCGAACCCGAACCCTAAACCGAACCCGAACCCTAACACGAAACCTAACCCTAAACCTAAACCGAACCCTAACCCTAACCCTAACCGGAACCCTAACCCTAACCCTAACCCGAACCCGAACCCTAACCCCTTACCCGAATCCTAACCCTAACCCGAACCCTAACCCGAACCCTAACGCTAACCCCGAACCCGAACCCTAACCCTAACCCTAACCCTAACCCGAACCCTAAACCGGACCCTAACCCGAACCCCAACCCTAACCCTAACCCGAACCCGAACCCTAATCCTAACCCTAACCCGAACCCTAACCCTAACCCGAACCCTAACACTAACCCTAACCCTAACCCGAACCCTATCCCTAACCCTAACCCGACCCCTTACCCGAACCCGAACCCTAACCCTAACCCGAACCCGAACCCTAACCCTAACCCGAACTCGAACACGAACCCAAACCCTAACCTAAACCTAACCCGAACCCTAACCCTAACCCTAACCCTAACCCTAACTCTAACCCTAAACCTAACCCTAGCCTGAACCCTAACTCGAACTCTAACCCAAACCCGAAACCTAACCCGAACCCTAACCCTAACCCGAACCCTGACCCTAACCCTAACCCGAACCCTAAACCTAACCCTAACCCGAACCCTAAACCTAACACGAAACCTAACCCTAACCCTAACCCTAACCCTAACCCAAACCCGAACCCGAACCCTAACCCTAACCCTAACCCTAACCCTAACCGCTAACCCTAACCCTAACCCTAACCCTAACCATAACCCTAACCCTAAAACCAAACCCTAACCCTAACCCTAACACTAACACTAACACGAACCCTAACCCTAACCCTAACCCAAACGCTAACCCTAACCCTAACACTAACCCTAACCCGAACCCTAACCCTAACCCTAACCCTAACCCCTAACCCTAACCCGAACCCTAAACCTAACCCGAACCCTAACCCTAACCCTAACCCGAACCCTAACCCTAACCCTAACTCTAACCCTAACTCGAACCCTAACCCGAACCCTGACCCTAACCCTAACCCTAACCCGAACCCTAACCCGAAATCTAACCCGACCCTAACCCTATCCCCTAACCCTAACCCTAACCTGAAACCTAACCTTAACCCGAACCCGAACCCTAATCCGAACCCTAACCCGAAACCTAACCCTAACCCGAACCCTAACCCGAACCCTAACCCTAACCCTAACCGAACCCTAACCCGAACCCTAACCCTAACCGTAACCCGAACCCTAACCCTAACCAGAACCCTAACCCGAACCCTAACCCTAACCCTAACCTTAACCCTAAACCGAACCCTAAACTTAACACTAACCCGAACCCTAACCCCTTCCAGAAACCGAACCCGAACCCTAACCCGAACCCGAACCCTAACCCTACCCCGAACACGAACCCAAACCATAACCCTTACCCTAACCCGAACCCTAAACCTAACCCTAACCCAACCCTAACCCTATCACTAACCCTAACCCGAACCCGAAACCTAACCCTAACCCGAACCCTAACCCGAACAATAACCCGTACCCTAACACTAACCCTAACCCTAACCCTAACCCTAACCCGAACCCTAACCCTACCCAAACCCTAACCCTAAACCGAACCCTAAACCTAAACCTAATCTTAACACTAACCCACACCTGAACCCGAAACCTAACCCGAACCCTAACACTAACCCTAACCCGAACCCTAAGCCTAACCAACACCCGAACCCGAACCCTAAACCGAACCCGAACCCTAACACGAAACCTAACCCTAACCCGAACCCTAACCTTAACCCGAACCCTAACCCGAACACTAACCCGAACCCTAACCCGAACCCTAAACCGAACCCTAACCCGAACCCTAATCCTAACCCTAACCGGAACCCTAACCCGAACCCTAACCCTAACCCTAACGCGAAACCTAACCCTAACCCTAACCCAAACCCTAACCCTAAACCGAACCCTAAAACTAAACCTAATCTTAACACTAACCCACACCTGAACCCGAAACCTAACCCGAACCCTAACACTAACCCTAACCCGAACCCTAAGCCTAACCAACACCCGAACCCGAACCCTAAACCGAACCCGAACCCTAACACGAAACCTAACCCTAACCCGAACCCTAACCTTAACCCGAACCCTAACCCGAACACTAACCCGAACCCTAACCCGAACCCTAAACCGAACCCTAACCCGAACCCTAATCCTAACCCTAACCGGAACCCTAACCCGAACCCTAACCCTAACCCTAACGCGAAACCTAACCCTAACCCTAACCCAAACCCTAACCCTAACACTAACCCTAACCCTAACCCTAAACCGAACCCTAACCCTAACCCAAACCCTAACCCTAACCAAAACCCTAAACCTAAACCTAACCCGAACACTAACCCTAACCCTAACCCGAACCCGAACCCTAACCCGAACCCTACCCTAACCCTAAACCTAACCCTAACCCGAACCCTAACCCTAACACTAACCCTAACCCCAAACCCTAACCCGAACCCTAAACCTAACCCGAACCCTAAACCTAACCCTAACCCGAACCCTAAACCTAAACCTAACCCTAACCCTAACTCGAACCCTAACCCGAACCCTAACCCTAACCCTAACCCTAACCCGAACCCGAACCCTAACCCTAACCCAAACCCTAACCCTAAACCGAACCCTAACCCGAACCCGAACCCTAACCCGAACCCGAACCCTAACCCTAACCCTAAAACTAACCCGAACCCTAACCCGAACCCTAACTAGAACCCGAACCCTAACCCGAACCCTAACCCTAACCCGAACCCTAACCCTAACCCTAACTCTAACCCTAAACCTAACCCTAACCCGAACCATAACCCTAACCCGAACACTAACCCGAACCCTAACCAGAACCCTAAACCTAACCCTAACCCGAACCCTAACCCGAACCCTAAGCGAAACCCGAACCCTAACCCGAACCCCAACCCTAACCCGAACCCTGACCCTAACCCTAAATCGAACCGTAAACCTAACCCTAACCCGAACCCTAACCCGAACCCTAACCCAAAACCGAACCCTAACCCGAACCCTAACCCTAACCCGAACCCTGACCCTAAACCTAACCCGAACCCTAAACCTAACCCTAACCCGAACCCTAACCCTAACACGAAACCTAACCCTAACCCTAACCCTAACCCTAACCCAAACCCGAACCCGAACCCTAACCCTAACCCTAACCCTAACCCTAACCCCTAACCCTAACCCTAACCCTAACCATAACCCTAACCCTAAAACCAAACCCTAACCCTAAACCTAAACCTAACCCTAACACTAACACGAACCCTAACCCTAACCCTAACCCGAACACTAACCCTAACCCTAACCCTAACCCTAACCCGAACCCTAACCCTAACCCTAACTCTAACCCTAACTCGAACCCTAACCCGAACCCTGACCCTAACCCTAACCCTAAACCTAACCCTAACCAGAACCCTAACCCGAAATCTAACCCGACCCTAACCCTATCCCCTAACCCTAACCCTAACTTGAAACGTAACCTTAACCGGAACCCAAACCCTAACCCGAACCCTAACCCGAAACCTAAACCTAACCCGAACCCTAACCCGAACCCTAACCCTAACCCTAACCCGAACCCTAACCCGAACCCTAACCCTAACCGTAACCCGAACCCTAAACCTAACCCTAACCAGAACCCTAAACAGAACCCTAACCCTAACCCTAACCCTAACCCTAACCCTAACCCTAACCCTAAACCGAACCCTAACCTTAACCCTAACCCGAACCCTAACCCCTATCCAGAACCCGAACCCGAACCCTAACCCGAACCCGAACCCTAACCCTACCCCGAACCCGAACCCAAACCATAACCCTTACCCTAACCCGAACCCTAAACCTAACCCTAACCCAACCCTAACCCTATCCCTAACCCTAACCCGAACCCGAACACTAACCCTAACCCGAACCCTAACCCGAACCCTAACCCGTACCCTAACACTAACCCTAAACCTAACCCTAACCCGAACCCTAACCCTAACCCAAACCCTAACCCTAACCCGAACCCTAAACCTAAACCTAACCCTAACACTAACCCTAACACTAACCCGAACCCGAATCCTAACCCGAACCCTAACCGTAACCCTAACCCTAACCCGAAACCTAAGCCTAACCCACACCCGAACCCGAACCCTAAACCGAACCCGAACCCTAACACGAAACCTAACCCTACCCTAACCCGAACCCTAACCCTAACACGAACCCTAACCCGAACACTAACCCGAACCCTATCCCGAACCCTAAACCGAACCCTCACCCGAAACCTAATCCTAACCCTAACCCGAACCCTAACCCGAAACCTAACCCTAACCCTAACCCGAAACCTAACCCTAACCCTAACACAAACCCTAACCCACACCCTAACCCTAACACTAACCCTAACCCTAACCCTAACCCGAACCCTAACCCTAACCCAAACCCTAACCCTAACCCAAACCCTAAACCTAAACCTAACCCGAACACTAACCCTAACCCTAACCCGAACCCGAACCCTAACCCGAACCCTACCCTAACCCTAAAACTAAACCTAACCCGAACCCTAACCCTAACCATAACCCGAACCCTAACCCTAACCCTAACCCTAACCCTAACCCGAACCCTAACCCTAACACTAACCCTAACCCCAAACCCTAACCCGAACCCTAAACCTAACCCGAACCCTAAACCTAACCCTAACCCGAACCCTAAACCTAAACCTAACCCTAACCCTAACTCGAACCCTAACCCGAACCCTAACCCTAACCCTAACCCTAACCCGAACCCGAACCCTAACCCTAACCTGAACCCTAACCCTAAACCGAACCCTAACCCGAACCCGAACCCTAACCCGAACCCGAACCCTAACCCTAACCCTAAAACTAACCCGAACCCTAACCCGAACCCTAACTAGAACCCTAACCCTAACCCGAACCCTAACTCGAACCCGAACCCTAACCCTAACCCGAACCCTAACCCGAACCCTAACCCTAACCCTAACCCTAACCCTAACCCTAACTCTAACCCTAAACCTAACCCTCACCCGAACCCTAACCCTAACCCGAACACTAACCCGAACCCTAACCAGAACCCTAAACCTAACCCTAACCCGAACCCTAACCCTAACCCGAACACTAACCCGAACCCTAACCAGAACCCTAAACCTAACCCTAACCCGAACCCTAACCCGAACCCTAAGCCAAACCCGAACCCTAACCCGAACCCGAACCCTAACCCGAACCCTGACCCTAACCCTAAATCGAACCGTAAACCTAACCCTAACCCGAACCCTAACCCGAACCCTAACCCAAAACCGAACCCTAACCCGAACCCTAACCCTAACCCGAACCCTGACCCTAACCCTAACCCGAACCCTAAACCTAACCCTAACTAGAACCCTAACCCTAACCCGAACCCTAAATCGAACCCGAACCCTAACCCTAACCCGAACCCTAACCCGAACCCTAACCCTAACCCTAACCCTAACCCTAACCCTAACTCTAACCCTAAACCTAACCCTAACCCGAACCCTAACCCTAACCCGAACCCTAACCCTAACCCTAACCATAACCCTAACCCTAAAACCAAACCCTAACCCTAAACCTAAACCTAACCCTAACACTAACACGAACCCTAACCCTAACCCTAACCCGAACACTAACCCTAACCCTAACCCTAACCCTAACCCGAACCCGAACCCTAAACCTAACCCTAACCCTAACCCCTAAACCTAACCCGAACCCTTAACCTAACCCGAACCCTAACCCTAACCCTAACCCGAACCCTAACCCTAACCCTAACTCTAACCCTAACTCGAACCCTAACCCGAACCCTGACCCTAACCCTAACCCTAAACCTAACCCTAACCAGAACCCTAACCCGAAATCTAATCCGACCCTAACCCTATCCCCTAACCCTAACCCTAAACTGAAACGTAACCTTAAACGGAACCCGAACCCTAACCCGAACCCTAACCCGAAACCTAAACCTAACACGAACCCTAACCCGAACCCTAACCCTAACCCTAACCCGAACCCTAACTCGAACCCTAACCCTAACCGTACCCCGAACCCTAACCCTAACCCTAACCAGAACCCTAAACAGAACCCTAACCCTAACCCTAACCCTAACCCTAACCCTAACCCTAAACGAACCCTAACCTTAACCCTAACCCGAACCCTAACCCCTATCCAGAACCCGAACCCGAACCCTAAGCCGAACCCGAACCCTAACCCTACCCCGAACCCGAACCCAAACCATAACCCTTACCCTAACCCGAACCCTAAACCTAACCCTAACCCAACCCTAACCCTATCCCTAACCCTAACCCGAACCCGAACACTAACCCTAACCCGAACCCTAACCCGAACCCTAACCCGTACCCTAACACTAACCCTAAACCTAACCCTAACCCGAACCCCTAACCCTAACCCAAACCCTAACCCTAACCCGAACCCTAAACCTAAACCTAACCCTAACACTAACCCTAACACTAACCCGAACCCGAATCCTAACCCGAACCCTAACCGTAACCCTAACCCTAACCCGAAACCTAAGCCTAACCCACACCCGAACCCGAACCCTAAACCGAACCCGAACCCTAACACGAAACCTAACCCTACCCTAACCCGAACCCTAACCCTAACCCGAACCCTAACCCGAACACTAACCCGAACCCTAACCCGAACCCTAAACCGAACCCTAACCCGAACCCTAATCCTAACCCTAACCCGAACCCTAACCCGAAACCTAACCCTAACCCTAACCCGAAACCTAACCCTAACCCTAACACAAACCCTAACCCACACCCTAACCCTAACACTAACCCTAACCCTAACCCTAACCCGAACCCTAACCCTAACCCAAACCCTAACCCTAACCCAAACCCTAAACCTAAACCTAACACGAACACTAACCCTAACCCTAACCCGAACCCGAACCCTAACCCGAACCCGACCCTAACCCTAAACCTAAACCTAACCCGAACCCTAACCCTAACCATAACCCGAACCCTAACCCTAACCCTAACCCTAACCCGAACCCTAACCCTAACACTAACCCTAACCCAAACCCTAACCCGAACCCTAAACCTAACCCGAACCTAAACCTAACCATAACCCGAACCCTAAACCTAAACCTAACCCTAACCCTAACTCGAACCCTAACCCGAACCCTAACCCTAACCCTAACCCTAACCCGAACCCTTACCCGAAATCTAACCCGACCCTCACCATAAACCCTAACCCTAACCCTAACCTAAAACCTAACCCTAACCCGAACCCGAACCCTAACCCTAACCCGAAACCTAACCCTAACCCTAACCCGAACCGTAACCCGAACCCGAACCCTAACCCGAACCCGAACCCTAACCCTAACCCTAACCCTAACCCTAACCCGAACCCTAACCCGAACCCTAACTCGAACCCTAACCCTAACCCGAACCCTAACTGGAACCCGAACCCTAACCCTAACCCGAACCCTAACCCGAACCCTAACCCTAACCCTAACCCTAACCCTAATCCTAACTCTAACCCTAAACCTAACCCTAACCCGAACCCTAACCCTAACCCGAACACTAACCCGAACCCTAACCCGAACCCTAAACCTAACCCTAACCCGAACCCTAACCCGAATCCAAACCCAAACCCAAACCCTAACCCGAACCCGAACCCTAACCCGAACCCTGACCCTAACCCTAAATCGAACCCTAAACCTAACCCTAACCCGAAACCTAACCCGAACCCTAACCCAAACCGAACCCTAACCCGAACCCTAACCCTAACCCGAACCCTGACCCTAACCCTAACCCGAAACCTAAACCTAACCCTAACCCGAACCCTAACCCTAACACGAAACCTAACCCTAACCCTAACCCTAACCCTAACCCAAACCCGAACCCGAACCCTAACCCTAAACCTAACCCTAACCCTAACCCCTAACCCTAACCCTAACCCTAACCATAACCCTAACCCTAAAACCAAACCCTAACCCTAACCCTAACCCTAACCCTAACCCGAACCCTAACACTAACCCTAACCCTAACCCCTAACCCTAACCCGAACCCTAAACCTAACCCGAACCCTAACCCGAACCCGAACCCTAACCCTAACCCTAACCCGAACCCGAACCCTAACCCCTTACCCGAATCCTAACCCTAACCCGAACCCTAACCCGAACCCTAACCCTAACCCCGAACCCGAACCCTAACCCTAACCCTAACCCTAAACCGAACCCTAAACCGGACCCTAACCCGAAACCCAACCCTAACCCTAACCCGAACCCGAACCCTAATCCTAACCCTAACCCGAACCCTAACCCTAACCCGAACCCTAACACTAACCCTAACCCTAAACCGAACCCTATCCCTAACCCTAACCCGACCCCTTAACCGAACCTGAACCCTAAACCTAACCCGAACCCGAACCCTAACCCTAACCCGAACTCGAACACGAACCCAAACCCTAACCTAACCCTAACCCGAACCCTAACCCTAACCCTAATCCTAACCCTAACTCTAACCCTAAACCTAACCCTAACCTGAACCCTAACCCGAAACCTAAGCCAAACCCGAACCCTAACCCGAACCCTAACCCTAACCCGAACCCTGACCCTAACCCTAACCCGAAACCTAAACCTAACCCTAACCCGAACCCTAAACCTAACACGGAACCTAACCCTAACCCTAACCCTAACCCGAACCCGAACCCTAACCCTAACCCTAACCCTAACCCTAACCGTAACCCTAACCCTAACCCTAACCCTAACCATAACCCTAACCCTAAAACCAAACCCTAACCCTAAACCTAACCCTAACACTAACACGAACCCTAACCCTAACCCTAACCCAAACGCTAACCCTAACCCTAACCCTAACCCTAACCCGAACCCGAAATCTAACCCCTTACCCGATTCCTAACCCTAACGCGAACCCTAACCCGAACCCTAACCCTAACCCTAACCCCGAACCCGAACACTAACCCTAACCCTAACCCTAACCCGAACCCTAAACCGGACCCTAACCCGAACCCCAAACCTAACCCTAACCCGAACCTGAACCCTAACCCTAACCCTAACCCGAACCCTAACCCTAACCCGAACCCTAACACTAACCCTAACCCTAACCCGAACCCTATCCCTAACCCAAACCCGACCCCTAACCCGAACCTTAACCCTAACCCTAACCTGAACACTAACCCCTAACCCTAACCCGAACCCGAACACTTACCCGAACCCGAACCCTAACCCTAACCCGAACCCGAACCCTAACCCTAACCCGAACTCGAACACGAACCCGAACCCAAACCTAACCCTAACCCGAACCCTAACCCTAACCCTAACCCTAACCCTAACCCTAACCCTAACTCTAACCGTAAACCTAACCCTAACCCGAACCCTAACCCTAACCCGAACCCTAACCCGAAAAATAACCCGAACCCTAAACATAACCCTAACCCGAACCCTAACCCGAACCCGAACCCTAACACGAACACGAACCCTAACCCTAACCCGAACCCGAACCCTAACCCTAACCCGAACCCAGACCCTAACCCTAACCCGAACCCTAAACCTAACCCTAACCCGAACCCTAACCCTAACACGAAACCTAAACCTAACCCTAACCCTAACACTAACCCTAACCCAAACCCGAACCCGAACCCTAACCCTAACCCTAACCCTAACCCCTAACCCTAACCCTAACCCTAACCATAACCCTAACCCTAAAACCAAACCCTAACCCTAAACCTAACCCTAACACTAACACAAACCCTAACCCTAAACCTAACCCGAACCCTAACCCTAACCCTACCCTAACCCTAACACGAAACCTAACCCTAACCCTAACCCTAACCCCTAACCCTAACCCGAACCCTAAACCTAACCCGAACCCTAACCCTAACCCTAACCCGAACCCTAACCCTAACCCTAACCCTAACCCTAACTCGAACCCTAACCCGAACCCTGACCCTAACCCTAACCCTAACCCGAACCCTAACCCGAAATCTAACCCGACCCTAAACCTATCCCCTAAACCTAACCCTAACCTGAAACCTAACCTTAACCCGAACCCGAACCCTAACCCGAAACCTAACCCGAAACCTAACCCTAAACCGAAACCTAACCCGAAACCTAACCCTAACCCTAACCCGAACCCTAACCCGAACCCTAACCCGAACCCTAACCCTAACCCTAACACTAACCCCAACCCTAAACCGAACGCTAACCTTAACCCAAACCCGATCCCTAAACCCTATCCAGAACCCGAACCCGAACCCTAACCCGAACCCGAACCCTAACCCTACCCCGAACTCGAACCCAAACCATAACCCTTACCCTAACCCGAACCTTAACCCTAACCCTAACACGAACCCGAATCCTAACCCGAACCCTAACCCTAACCCTAACCCTAACCCTAACCCGAACCCTAACCCTAACCCACACCCGAACCCGAACCCTAAGCCGAACCCGAACCCTAACACGAAACCTAACCCTAACCCTAACCCGAACCCTAACCCTAACCCGAACCCTAACCCGAACCCTACCCGAACCCTAAACCGAACCCTAACCCGAACGCTAATCCTAACCCTAACCCGAACCCTAACCCTAACCCTAACCCGAAACCTAACCCTAACCCTAACACAAACCCTAACCCAAACCCTAACCCTAACACTAACCCTAACCCTAACCCTAACCCGAAACCTAACCCTAACCCAAACCCTAACCCTAACCCGAACCCTAACCCTAACCCTAACCCGAACACTAACCCTAACCCTAACCCGAACCCGAACCCTAACCCGAACCGTATCCCTAACCCTAACCCGACCCCTAACCCGAACCTTAACCCTAACCCTAACCTGAACACTAACCCCTAACCCTAACCCGAACCCGAACCCTTACCCGCACCCGAACCCTAACCCTAACCCGAACCCGAACCCTAACCCTAACCCGAACTCGAACACGAACCCGAACCCAAACCTAACCCTAACCCGAACCCTAAACCGAACCCTAACCCTAACCCTAACCCGAACCCTAACCCTAACCCTAACCCTAACCCAAACCCTAACCCTAACACTAACCCTAACCCCTAACTCTAACCCGAACCCTAAACCTAACCCGAACCCGAACCCTAAACCTAAACCTAACCCTAACCCTAACCCGAACCCTCACCCTAACCCGAACCCTAACCCGAACCCTAACCCTAACCCGAACCCTAACCCTAAACCTAACCCTAACCGAATCCTAACCCTAACCCTAACCCGAACGCTAACCCGAACCCTAATCCGAACCCTAACCTAACCCAAATCCTAACCCTAACCCTAACCCGAATCCTAACCCGAACCCTAACCCTAACCCTAACCCTAACCCGAACCCTAACCCTAACCCTAACCCGAACAGTAACCCTAACCCTAACCCTAACCCGAAACCTAACCCTAACCCTAAACCTAACCCTAAACCTAACCCGAACTCTAACCCTAACACGAACCCTAACCCTAACCCTAAACCTAACCCCTAACCCTAACCCTAAACCTAACCCTAACCCTAAAATCTAACCCTATACCTTACCCTAAACCGAACCCTAACCCTAACCCTAACCCTAACCCGAACCCTAACCCTAACCCTAACCCTAACCCCTAACCCTAACCCGAACCCTAACCCTAACCCGAACCCTAACCCAAACCCTAACCCGAACCCTAACCCTAACCCTAACCCTAACTCGAACGCTAACTCGAACCCTAACCCTAACACTAACCCTAACCCAAACCCTAACCCGAACTCTAACCCGACCCTAACCCTAACCCCTAACCCAACCCTAACCCGAACCCGAAACCTAACCCTAACACGAAACCTAACCCTAACCCTAACCCGAACCCTAACTCGAATCCGAACCCAAACCCGAACCCGAACCCTAACCCTAACCCTAAACCTAACCTGAACCCTAACCCGAACCCTAACTCGAACCCTAACCCTAACCCGAACCCTAACCCGAACCCGAACCCTAACCCTAACCCTAACCCTAACCCTAATACAAACCCTAACCCGAACCCTAACCCTAAACCTAATCCGAACACTAATCCTAACCCTAACCCTAACCCGAACCCTAACCCAAACCCGAACCCTAACACTAACCCTAACCCTAACCCTAATCCGAACCCGAACCCTAACCCTAACCCGAATCCTAACCCTAACCCTAACCCGAACCCTAACCCTAACCCTAACCCGAACCCTAACCCGAAACCGAACCCTAACCCTAACCCTAACCCTAATCCGAACCCGAACCCTAACCCTAACCCGAACCCTAACCCTAACCCTAACCCTAACCAGAACCCTAACCCTAACCCTAACCCTATCACCTAACCCAAAACCAAAACCTAACCATAACCCTAACCCTAACCCTAACCCAAACCCTAACCCTAACACGAAACCTAACCCTAATCCTAACCCTAACCCTAACCCTAACCCTAACCCGAACCCTAACCCTAACCCTAACCCGAACCCTAACCCTAAACCTAACCCTAACCCTAACCCTAATCCTAACCCGAACCTGAACCCTAACCCGAAACCTAACCCTAACCCTATCCCGAACCCTAACCCTAAACCTAACCCGAACCCTAACCCCTAAACCGAACCCGAACCCGAACCCTAACCCGAACCCGAACCCTAACCCTACCCCGAACCCGAACCCGAACCCTAACCCGAACCCGAACCCTAACCCTACCCCGAACCCGAACCCAAACCATAAACCTAACCCTAAACCGAACCCTAACCCTAACCCTAACCTTAACCCTAACCCAAACTGAACCCTAACCCTAACCCTAACCATAACCCTAACCCTAACCCTAACCCGAACCCTAACACTAAACCGAACCCTAACCCTAACCCTAACCCGAACTCTAAACCTAAACCTAACCCTAACCCTAACCCTAACCCGAAACCTAACCCTAACCCGAAACCTAACCCTAAACCTAACCCGAACCCTAACCCTAAACCTAACCCTAACCCGAAACCTAACCCTAACCCTAACCCGAACACTAACCCTAACCCTAACCCGAGCCCTAACCCGAACCCTAACCCTAACCCTAACCCTAACCCATAACCCTAACCTGAACCCTAAACCTAACCTGAACCCTAACCCTAACCCTAACCCGAACCCTAACCCTAAACCTAACCCTAACCCTAACTCGAACCCTAACCCGAACCCTAACCCGAACCCGAACCCTCACCCGAACCCGAACCCTAACCCTGACTCTAACCCTAACCCGAACCCTAACCCGAACCCTAACTCGAACCCTAACCCTAAACCGAACCCTAACCCGATCCCGAACCCTAACCCTAACCCTAACCCGAACCCGAACCCTAACCCTAACCCGAACCCTAACCCTATCCCTAACCCTAACACTAAACCTAACCCTAACCCCAACCCGAACCCTAACCCTAACCCTATCCCGAACCCTGACCCTAACCCGAACCCAAACCCTAACCCTAACCCGAAACCTAACCCTAACCCTAACCCGAACCCTAACCCTAACGCTAAACGGTACCCTAACCCTAACCCTAACCCGAACCCGAACCCTAACCCCTTACCCTAATACTAACCCTAACCCGAACCCTAAACCGAACCCTAACCCTAACCCTAACCCCGAACCCCTACCCTAAACCTAACCCTAACCCTCACCCGAACCCTAAACCGGACCCTAACCCGAACCCCAACCCTAACCCTAACCCGAACCCAAACCCTAACCCGAACCCTAAACCTAACCCTAACCCTAACCCTAACTCGAACCCTAACCCGAACCCTAACCCTAACCCTAACCCTAACCCGAACCCTAACCCGAACCCTAACACGAACCCTAACCCTAACCCTAACCTGAACCCTAACCAAAACCCTAACCCAAACCCGAACCCTAACCCGAACCCGAACCCTAAACCTAACCCGAACCCGAAACCTAACCCTAACCCGAACCCTGACCCTAACCCTAACACGAACCCTAAACCTAACCCTAACCCGAACCCTAACCCTAACCCTAACATGAACCCTAACCCTAACCCTAAACCTAACCATAACCCTAACCCTAAAACCAAACCCTAACCCTACCCTAACCCTAACACTAACCCGAACCCTAACCCTAACTCGAACCCTAACCCTAACCCTAAACCTACCCTAACCCTAACCCGAACCCTAACCCTAACCCTAAACCTAACCCCTAACCCTAACCCGAACCCTAAACCTAACCCGAACCCTAAACCTAACCCTAACCCGAACCCTAACCCTAACCCTAACCCTAACCCTAACTCGAAACCTAACCCGAACCCTAACCCTAACCCTAACCCGAACCCGAACCCTAACCCGAAATCTAACCTGACCCTAACCCTAAACCCTAACCCTAACCCTAACCTGAAACCTAACCCTAACCCGAACCCGAACCCTAACCCGAACCCTAACCCGAACCCTAACGCGAACCCTAACCCGAAACCTAACCCTAACCCTAACCCGAACCCTAACCCGAACCCTAACCCTAACCCTAACCCGAACCCTAACCCTAACCCTAAACCGAACCCCGACACGAACCCTAACCCTAACCCTAACCCTAACCGTAACCCGAACCCTAACCTTAACCCTAACCCGAACCCTAACCCCTATCCCGAACCCGAACCCGAACCCTAACCACAACCCGAACCCTAACCCTACCCCGAACCCGAACCCAAACCATGACCCTTACCCTAAACCGCACCCTAACCCTAACCCTAACCCGAACCCTAAACCTAACCCTAACCCTAACCCTAACCCTAACCCAAACCCTAACCCTAACCCGAACCCTAACCCTAATCCTAACCCTAACCCTAACCCTAACCCTAACCCTAACCCGAACCTTAACCCTAACCCTAACCCGAACACTAACCCTAAACCTAACCCTAACCCGAAACCTAACCCTAACCATAAACCTAAACCTAACCCTAACCCGAACTCTAACCCTAACCCAAACCCTAAACCTAACCCTAACCCTAACCCTAACCCTAACACCTAAACCTAACCATAATCCTAACCCTAACCCTAACCCTAAAACCTAACCCTAATCCTTACCCTAACCCGAACCCGAACCCTAACCCTGACCCTACCCGAACCCTAACCTGAAACCTAACCTTAACCCGAACCCGAACCCTAAACCGAACCCTAACCCGAAACCTAACCATAACCCGAACCCTAACCCGAACCCTAACCCTAACCCGAACCCTAACCCGAACCCTAACCCTAACCATAACCCGAACCCTAACCCTAACCAGAACCCTAACCCGAACCCTAACCGTAACCCTAACCCTAACCCTAAACCGAACCCTAAACTTAACCCTAACCCGAACCCTAACCCCTTCCAGAAACCGAACCCGAACCCTAACCCGAACCCGAACCCTAACCCTACCCCGAACACGAACCCAAATCATAACCCTTACCCTAACCCGAACCCTAAACCTAACCCTAACCCAACCCTAACCCTATCCCTAACCCTAACCCGAACCCGAAACCTAACCCTAACCCGAACCCTAACCCGAACCCTAACCCGTACCCTAACACTAACCCTAACCCTAACCCTAACCCGAACCCTAACCCTAACCCAAACCCTAACCCTAAACCGAACCCTAAACCTAAACCTAACCCTAACACTAACCCTAACCTGAACCCGAATCCTAACCCGAAACCTAACCCTAACCCTAACCCGAACCCTAACCCTAACCCGAACCCTAACCCGAACACTAACCCGAACCCTAACCCGAACCCTAAACCGAACCCTAACCCGAACCCTAATCCTAACCCTAACCCGAACCCTAACCCGAACCCTAACTCTAACCCTAACCCGAAACCTAACCCTAACACTAACACAAACCCTAACCCAAACCCTAACCCTAACACTAACCCTAACCGTAACCCTAACCCGAACCCTAACCCTAACACAAACCCTAACCCTAACCAAAACCCTAAACCTAAACCTAACCCGAACACTAACCCTAACACTAACCCGAACCCGAACCCTAACCCGAACCCTACCCTAACCCTAAACCTAACCCTAACCCGAACCCTAACCCTAACCCTAACCCGAACCCTAACCCTAAACCTAACCCTAACCCTAACCAGAACCCTAACCCTAACACTAACCCTAACCCCAAAACCTAACCCGAACCCTAAACCTAACCCGAACCCTAAACCTAACCCTAACCCGAACCCTAAACCTAAACCTAACCCTAACCCTAACTCGAACCCTAACCCGAACCCTAACCCTAACCCTAAACCGAACCCGAACCCGAACCCTAACCCTAACCCGAACCCTAACCTTAACCCTAAACCGAACCCTAACTAGAACCCTAACCCTAACCCTAACTCGAACCCGAACCCTAACCCTAACCCGAACCCTAACCCGAACCCTAACGCTAACCCTAACCCTAACCCTAACCCTAACTCTAACCCTAAACCTAACCTAACCCGAACCCTAAACCTAACCCGAACACTAACCCGAACCCTAACACGAACCCTAAACCTAACCCTAACCCGAACCCTAAACCGAACCCTAACCCAAACCAGAACCCTAACCCGAACCCGAACCCTAACCCGAACCCTGACCCTAACCCTAAATCGAACCCTAAACCTAACCCTAACCCGAACCCTAACCCGAACCCTAACCCAAAACCGAACTCTAACCCGAACCCTAACCCTAACCCGAACCCTGACCCTAACCCTAACCCGAAACCTAAACCTAACCCTAACCCGAACCCTAAACCTAACACGAAACCTAACCCTACCCCTAAACCTAACCCTAACCCAAACCCGAACCCGAACCCTAACCCTAACCCTAACCCTAACCCTAACCCCTAACCCTAACCCTAACCCTAACCATAACCCTAACCCTAAAACCAAACCCTAACCCTAAACCTAACCCTAACACTAACACGAACCCTAACCCTAACCCTAACTCGAACACTAACCCTAACCCTAAACCTAACCCTAACCCGAACCCGAACCCTAAACCTAACCCTAACCCTAACCCCTAACCCTAACCCGAACCCTAAACCTAACCCGAACCCTAACCCTAACCCTAACCCGAACCCTAACCCTAACCCTAACTCTAACCCTAACTCGAACCCTAACCCGAACCCTGACCCTAACCCTAACCCTAACCCTAACCCTAACCAGAACCCTAACCCAAAATCTAACCCGACCCTAACCCTATCCCCTAACGCTAACCCTAACCTGAAACCTAACCTTAACCCGAACCCGAACCCTAACCCGAACCCTAACCCGAAACCCAACCCTAACCCGAACCCTAACCCGAACCCTAACCCTAACCGTAACCCGAACCCTAACCCGAACCCTAACCCTAACCGTAACCCGAACCCTAACCCTAACCCTAACCAGAACCCTAAACAGAACCTTAACCCTAACCCTAACCCTAACCCTAACCCTAACCCTAAACCGAACCCTAACCTTAACCCTAACCCGAACCCTAACCCCTATCCAGAACACGAACCCGAACCCTAACCCGAACCCGAACACTAACCCTACCCCGAACCCGAACCCAAACCATAACCCTTACCCTAACCCGAACCCTAAACCTAACCCTAACCCAACCCTAACCCTATCCTTAACCCTAACACGAACCCGAACACTAACCCTAACCCGAACCCTAACCCGAACCCTAACCCGTACCCTAACACTAACCCTAACCCTAACCCTAACCCTAACCCGAACCCTAACCCTAACCCAAACCCTAACCCTGACCCGAACCCTAAACCTAAACCTAACACTAACACTAACCCTAACACTAACCCGAACCCGAATCCTAACCCGAACCCTAACCCTAACCCTAACCCTAACCCGAACCCTAACCCGAACCCGAACCCTAACCCGAACCCTGACCCTAACCCTAAATCGAACCCTAAACCTAACCCTAACCCTAACCCTATCCCGAACCTTAACCCTAAACCTAACCCTAACCCGAACCCTAACCCGAAACCGAACCCTAACTCTAACCCTAACCCTAATCCGAACCCGAACCCTAACCCTAACCCGAACCCTAACCCTAACCCTAAACCTAACCCTAACCAGAACCCTAACCCTAACCCTAACCCTAACACCTAACCCAAACCCTAACCCTAACCATAACCCTAACCCTAACCCTAACCCAAAACCTAACCCTAACCCGAACCCTAACCCTAATCCTAACCCTAACCCTAACCCGAACCCGAACCCTAACCCGAACCCTACCCTAACCCTAAACCTAACCCTAACCCGAACCCTAACCCTAACCCTAACCCGAACCCTAACCCTAAACCTAACCCTAACCCTAACCCGAACCCTAACCCTAACACTAACCCTAACCCCAAACCCTAACCCGAACCCTAAACCTAACCCGAACCCTAAACCTAACCCTAACCCGAACCCTAAACCTAAACCTAACCCTAAACCTAACTCGAACCCTAACCCGAACCCTAACCCTAAACCTAACCCTAACCCAAACCCGAACCCTAACCCTAACCCGAACCCTAACCCTAACCCTAAACCGAACCCTAACCCGAACCCGAACCCTAACCCGAACCCGAACCCTAACCCTAACCCTAAAACTAACCCGAACCCTAACCCGAACCCTAACTAGATCTCTAACCCTAACCCGAACCCTAACTCGAACCCGAAACCTAACCCTAACCCGAACCCTAAACCGAACCCTAACACTAACCCTAACACTAACCCTAACCCTAACTCTAACCCTAAACCTAACCCTAACCCGAACCCTAAACCTAACCCGAACACTAACCCGAACCCTAACCCGAACCCTAAACCTAACCCTAACCCGAACCCTAAACCGAACCCTAACCCAAACCAGAACCCTCACCCGAACCCGAACCCTAACCCAAACCCTGACCTTAACCCTAAATCGAACCCTAAAACTAACCCTAACCCGAACCCTAACCCGAACCCTAACCCAAAACCGAACCCTAACCCGAACCCTAACCCTAACCCGAACCCTGACCCTAACCCTAACCCGAACCCTAAACCTAACCCTAACCTGAACCCTAACCCGAACCCTAACCCAAACCCGAACCCTAACCCGAACCCTAACCCTAACCCGAATCCGAACCCTAACCCTAACCCTAACCCTAACCCTAACCCTAACCCTAACCCCTAACCCTAACCCTAACCCTAACCATAACCCTAACCCTAAAACCAAACCCTAACCCTAAACCTAACCCTAACACTAACACGAACCCTAACCCTAACCCTAACCCGAATACTAACCCTAACCCTAACCCTAACCCTAACCCGAACCCGAACCCTAAACCTAACCCTAACCCTAACCCCTAACCCTAACCCGAACGCTAAACCTAACCCGAACCCTAACCCTAACCCTAACTCTAACCCTAACTCGAACCCTAACCCGAACCCTGACCCTAACCCTAACCCTAACCCTAACCAGAACCCTAACCCGAAATCTAACCCGACCCTAACCCTATACCCTAACCCTAACCCTAACCTGAAACCTAACCTTAACCCGAACCCGAACCCTAACCCGAAACCTAACCCTAACCCGAACCCTAACCCGAACCCTAACCCTAACCCTAACCCTAACCCGAACCCTAACCCGAACCCTAACCCTAACCGTAACCCGAAACCTAACCCTAACCCTAACCAGAACCCTAAACAGAAACCTAACCCTAACCCTAACCCTAACCCTAACCCTAACCCTAAACCGAACCCTAACCTTAACCCTAACCCTAACCCTAACCCTAACCCTAATCCTAACCCGAACCCTAACCCTAACCCTAACCCGAAACCTAACCCTAAACCTAACCCTTACCCTAACCCTAACGCTAACCCGAACCTGAACCCTAACACGAACCCTAACCCTAAACCTAACCCTAACCGGAACCCTAACCCGAAACCTAACTCGAACCCTAACCCTAACCCGAATCCTAACCCGAGCACGAACCCCAACCCTAACCCTAACCCTAACCCTAATCCTAACCGTAACCCGAACCCTAATCCTAACCCAAACCCGAACCCTAACCCTAACCCTAACCCTAACACTAATCCGAACCCGAACCCTAACCCTAACCCGAACCCGAACCCTAACCCTAACCCTAACCCTAACCCGAACCCTAACCCTAACCCTAACCCTAACCCCTAACCCTAACACAAAACGTAACCATAACCCTAACCCTAACTCTAATCCGAACCCTAACCCTAACCCAAACCCTAACCCTAACCCGAACCCTAAACCTAAACCTAACCCTAACACTAACCCTAACCCTAACCCGAACCCGAATCCTAACCCGAACCCTAACCCTAACCCTAACCCTAACCCTAACCTGAACCCTAACCCTAACCCACACCCGAACCCGAACCCTAAACCGAACCCGAACCCTAACACGAAACCTAACCCTAAACCTAAACCGAACCCTAACCCTAACCCTAACCGGAACCCTAACCCTAACCCTAACCCGAACCCGAACCCTAACCCCTTACCCGAATCCTAACCCTAACCCGAACCCTAACCCGAACCCTAACGCTAACCCCGAACCCGAACCCTAACCCTAACCCTAACCCGAACCCGAACCCTAAACCGGACCCTAACCCGAACCCCAACCCTAACCCTAACCCGAACCCGAACCCTAATCCTAACCCTAACCCGAACCCTAACCCTAACCCGAACCCTAACACTAACCCTAACCCGAACCCGAACCCTATCCCTAACCCTAACCCGACCCCTTACCCGAACCCGAACCCTAACCCTAACCCGAACCCGAACCCTAACCCTAACCCGAACTCGAACACGAACCCAAACCCTAACCTAAACCTAACCCGAACCCTAACCCTAACCCTAACCCTAACCCTAACTCTAACCCTAAACCTAACCCTAACCTGAACCCTAACCCGAACCCTAACCCAAACCCGAACCCTAACCCGAACCCTAACCCTAACCCGAACCCTGACCCTAACCCTAACCCGAACCCTAAACCTAACCCTAACCCGAACCCTAAACCTAACACGAAACCTAACCCTAACCCTAAACCTAACCCTAACCCAAACCCGAACCCGAACCCTAACCCTAACCCTAACCCTAACCCCTAACCCTAACCCTAACCCTAATCCTAACCATAACCCTAACCCTAAAACCAAACCCTAACACTAACACTAACACGAACCCTAACCCTAACCCTAACCCAAACGCTAACCCTAACCCTAACACTAACCCTAACCCGAACCCTAACCCTAACCCTAACCCTTACCCCTAACCCTAACCCGAACCCTAAACCTAAACCGAACCCTAACCCTAACCCTAACCCGAACCCTAACCCTAACCCTAACCCTAACTCTAACCCTAACTCGAACCCTAACCCGAACCCTGACCCTAACCCTAACCCAAACCCGAACCCTAACCCGAAATCTAACCCGAACCTTACCCTATCCCCTAACCCTAACCCTAACCTGAAACCTAACCTTAACCCGAACCCGAACCCTAATCCGAACTCTAACCCGAAACCTAACCCTAACCCGAACCCTAACCCGAACCCTAACCCTAACCCTAACCCGAACCCTAACCCGAACACTAACCCTAACTGTAACCCGAACCCTAACCCTAACCAGAACCCTAACCCGAACCCTAACCCTAACCCTAACCCTAACCCTAAACCGAACCCTAAACTTAACACTAACCCGAACCCTAACCCCTTCCAGAAACCGAACCCGAACCCTAACCCGAACCCGAACCCTAACCCTACCCCGAACACGAACCCAAACCATAACCCTTACCCTAACCCGAACCCTAAACCTAACCCTAACCCAACCCTAACCCTATCCCTAACCCTAACCCGAACCCGAAACCTAACCCTAACCCGAACCCTAACCCGAACCCTAACCCGTACCCTAACACTAACCCTAACCCTAACCCTAACCCGAACCCTAACCCTAACCCAAACCCTAACCCTAAACCGAACCCTAAACCTAAACCTAACCCTAACACTAACCCACACCCGAACCCGAAACCTAACCCGAACCCTAACCCTAACCCTAACCCGAACCCTAAGCCTAACCAACACCCGAACCCGAACCCTAAACCGAACCCGAACCCTAACACGAAACCTAACCCTAACCCTAACCCGAACCCTAACCTTAACCCGAACCCTAACCCGAACACTCACCCGAACCCTAACCCGAACCCTAAACCGAACCCTAACCCGAACCCTAATCCTAACCCTAACCGGAACCCTAACCCGAACCCTAACCCTAACCCTAACCCGAAACCTAACCCTAACCCTAACACAAACCCTAACCCAAACCCTAACCCTAACACTAACCCTAACCCTAACCCTAAACCGAACCCTAACCCTAACCCAAACCCTAACCCTAACCAAAACCCTAAACCTAAACGTAACCCGAACACTAACCCTAACCCTAACCCGAACCCGAACCCTAACCCGAACCCTACCCTAACCCTAAACCTAACCCTAACCCGAACCCTAACCCTAACACTAACCCTAACCCCAAACCCTAACCCGAACCCTAAACCAAACCCGAACCCTAAACCTAACCCTAACCCGAACCCTAAACCTAAACCTAACCCTAACCCTAACTCGAACCCTAACCCGAACCCTAACCCTAACCCTAACCCTAACCCGAACCTGAACCCTAACCCTAACCCGAACCCTAACCCTAAACCGAACACTAACCCGAACCCGAACCCTAACCCGAACCCGAACCCTAACCCTAACCCTAAAACTAACCCGAACCCTAACCCGAACCCTAACTAGAACCCTAACCCTAACCCGAACCCTAACTCGAACCCGAACCCTAACCCTAACCCGAACCCTAACCCGAACCCTAACCCTAACCCTAACCCTAACCCTAACCCTAACCCTAACTCTAACCCTAAACCTAACCCTAACCCGAACCCTAACCCTAACCCGAACACTAACCCGAACCCTAACCAGAACCCTAAACCTAACCCTAACCCGAACCCTAAACCGAACCCTAAGCCAAACCCGAACCCTAACCCGAACCCGAACCCTAACCCGAACCCTGACCCTAACCCTAAATCGAACCGTAAAACTAACCCTAACCCGAACACTAACCCGAACCCTAACCCAAAACCGAACCCTAACCCGAACCCTAACCCTAACCCGAACCCTGACCCTAACCCTAACCCGAACAGTAAACCTAACCCTAACCCGAACCCTAACCCTAACACGAAACCTAACCCTAACCCTAACCCTAACCCTAACCCAAACCCGAACCCGAACCCTAACCCTAACCCTAACCCTAACCCTAACCCCTAACCCTAACCCTAACCCTAACCATAACCCTAACCCTAAAACCAAACCCTAACCCTAAACCTAACCCTAACACTAACACGAACCCTAACCCTAACCCTAACCGGAACACTAACCCTAACCCTAACCCTAACCCTAACCCGAACCCGAACCCTAAACCTAACCCTAACCCTAACCCCTAAACCTAACCCGAACCCTAAACCTAACCCGAACCCTAACCCTAACCCTAACCCGAACCCTAACCCTAACCCTAACTCTAACCCTAACTCGAACCCTAACCCGAACCCTGACCCTAACCCTAACCCTAAACCTAACCCTAACCAGAACCCTAACCCGAAATCTAACCCGACCCTAACCCTATCCCCTAACCCTAACCCTAACTTGAAACGTAACCTTAACCGGAACCCGAACCCTAACCCGAACCCTAACCCGAAACCTAAACCTAACACGAACCCTAACCCGAACCCTAACCCTAACCCTAACCCGAACCCTAACCCGAACCCTAACCCTAACCGTAACCCGAACCCTAACCCTAACCCTAACCAGAACCCTAAACTGAACCCTAACCCTAACCCTAAACCTAACCCTAACCCTAACCCTAAACCGAACCCTAACCTTAACCCTAACCCGAACACTAACCCCTATCCAGAACCCGAACCCGAAACCTAACCCGAACCCGAACCCTAACCCTACCCCGAACCCGAACCCAAACCATAACCCTTACCCTAACCCGAACCCTAAACCTAACCCTAACCCAACCCTTACCCTATCCCTAACCCTAACCCGAACCCGAACACTAACCCTAACCCAAACCCTAACCCGAACCCTAACCCGTACCCTAACACTAACCCTAACCCTAACCCTAACCCGAACCCTAACCCTAACCCAAACCCTGACCCTAACCCGAACCCTAAACCTAAACCTAACCCTAACACTAACCCTAACACTAACCCGAACCCGAATCCTAACACGAACCCTAACCGTAACCCTAACCCTAACCCGAAACCTAAGCCTAACCCACACCCGAACCCGAACCCTAAACCGAACCCGAACCCTAACACGAAACCTAACCCTACCCTAACCCGAACCCTAACCCTAACCCGAAACCTAACCCGAACACTAACCCGAACCCTGAACCGAACCCTAACCCGAACCCTAATCCTAACCCTAACCCGAACCCTAACCCGAAACCTAACCCTAACCCTAACCCGAAACCTAACCCTAACCTTAACACAAACCCTAACCCACACCCTAACCCTAACACTAACCCTAACCCTAACCCTAACCCGAACCCTAACCCTAACCCAAACCCTAACCCTAACCCAAACCCTAAACCTAAACCTAACCCGAACACTAACCCTAACCCTAACCCGAACCCGAACCCTAACCCGAACCCTACCCTAACCCTAAAACTAAACCTATGCCGAACCCTAACCCTAACCATAACCCGAACCCTAACCCTAACCCTAACCCTAACCCTAACCCGAACCCTAACCCTAACACTAACCCTAACCCCAAACCCTAACCCGAACCCTAAACCTAACCCGAACCCTAAACCTAACCCTAACCCGAACCCTAAACCTAAACCTAACCCTAACTCGAACCCTAACCCGAACCCTAACCCTAACCCTAACCCTAACCTGAACCCGAACCCTAACCCTAACCCGAACCCTAACCCTAAACCGAACCCTAACCCGAACCCGAACCCTAACCCGAACCCGAACCCTAACCCTAACCCTAAAACTAACCCGAACCCTAACCCGAACGCTAAACCTAACCCGAACACTAACCCTAAAATTAACCCGAACACTAAACCTAACCCTAACCCTAACCCTAACCCGAACCCGAACCCTAAACCTAACCCTAACCCTAACCCTAACACTAACCCTAAACCGAACCCTAACCTTAACCCTAACCCGAACCCTAACCCCTATCCAGAACCCGAACCCGAACCCTAAACCGAACCCGAACCCTAACCCTACCCCGAACCCGAACCCAAACCATAACCCTTACCCTAACCCGAACCCTAACCCTAATCCTAACCCTAACCCTAACCCTAACCCTAACCCTAACCCGAACCCTAACCCTAACCCTAACCCGAAACCTAACCCTAAACCTAACCCTAACCCTAACCCTAACGCTAACCCGAACCTGAACCCTAACACGAACCCTAACCCTAAACCTAACCCTAACCGGAACCCTAACCCGAAACCTAACTCGAACCCTAACCCTAACCCGAATCCTAACCCGAGCACGAACCCTAACCCTAACCCTAAACCTAACCCTAATCCTAAACGTAACCCGAACCCTAATCCTAACCCAAACCCGAACCCTAACCCTAACACTAACCCTAACCCTAACCCGAACCCGAATCCTAACCCGAACCCTAACCCTAAGCCTAACCCTCACCCTAACCCGAACCCTAACCCTAACCCACACCCGAACCCGAACCCTAAACCGAACCCGAACCCTAACACGAAACCTAACCCTAAACCTAAACCGAACCCTAACCCTAACCCTAACCGGAACCCTAACCCTAACCCTAACCCGAACCCGAACCCTAACCCCTTACCCGAATCCTAACCCTAACCCTAACCCTAACCCGAACCCTAAACCGGACCCTAACCCGAACCCCAACCCTAACCCTAACCCGAACCCGAACCCTAATCCTAACCCTAACCCGAACCCTAACCCTAACCCGAACCCTAACACTAACCCTAACCATAACCCGAACCCTATCGCTAACCCTAACCAGACCCCTTACCCGAACCCGAACCCTAACCCTAACCCGAACCCGAACCCTAACCCTAACCCGAACTCGAACACGAACCCAAACCCTAACCTAAACCTAACCCGAACCCTAACCCTAACCCTAACCCTAACCCTAACTCTAACCCTAAACCTAACCCTAACCTGAACCCTAACCCGAACCCTAACCCAAACCCGAACCCTAACCCGAACCCTAACCCTAACCCGAACCCTGACCCTAACCCTAACCCGAACCCTAAACCTAACCCTAACCCGAACCCTAAACCTAACACGAAACCTAACCCTAACCCTAAACCTAGCCCTAACCCAAACCCGAACCCGAACCCTAACCCTAACCCTAACCCTAACCCTAACCCCTAACCCTAACCCTAACCCTAATCCTAACCATAACCCTAACCCTAAAACCAAACCCTAACCCTAACCCTAACACTAACACTAACACGAACCCTAACCCTAACCCTAACCCAAAAGCTAACCCTAACCCTAACACTAACCCTAACCCGAACCCTAACACTAACCCTAACCCTAACCCCTAACCCTAACCCGAACCTTAAACCTAACCCGAACCCTAACCCTAACCCTAACCCGAACCCTAACCCTAACCCTAACTCTAACCCTAACTCGAACCCTAACCCGAACCCTGACCCTAACCCTAACCCTAACCCGAACCCTAACCCGATATCTAACCCGACCCTAACCCTATCCCCTAACCCTAACCCTAACCTGAAACCTAACCTTAACCCGAACCCGAACCCTAATCCGAACCCTAACCCGAAACCTAACCCTAACCCGAACCCTAACCCGAACCCTAACCCTAACCCGAACCCTAACCCGAACCCTAACCCTAACCGTAACCCGAAACCTAACCCTAACCAGAACCCTAACCCGAACCCTAACCCTAACCCTAACCCTAACCCTAAACCGAACCCTAAACTTAACACTAACCCGAACCCTAACCCCTTCCAGAAACCGAACCCGAACCCTACCCCGAACCCGAACCCTAACCCTACCCCGAACACGAACCCAAACCATAACCCTTACCCTAACCCGAAACCTAAACCTAACCCTAACCCAACCCTAACCCTATCCCTAACCCTAACCCGAACCCGAAACCTAACCCTAACCCGAACCCTAACCCGAACCCTAACCCGTACCCTAACACTAACCCTAACCCTAACCCTAACCCGAACCCTAACCCTAACCCAAACCCTAACCCTAAACCGAACCCTAAACCTAAACCTAACCCTAACACTAACACACACCCGAACCCGAAACCTAACCCGAACCCTAACACTAACCCTAACCCGAACCCTAAGCCTAACCAACACCCGAACCCGAACCCTAAACCGAACCCGAACCCTAACACGAAACCTAACCCTACCCTAACCCGAACCCTAACCCTAACCCGAACCCTAACCCGAACACTAACCCGAACCCTGAACCGAACCCTAACCCGAACCCTAATCCTAACCCTAACCCGAACCCTAACCCGAAACCTAACCCTAACCCTAACCCGAAACCTAACCCTAACCTTAACACAAACCCTAACCCACACCCTAACCCTAACACTAACCCTAACCCTAACCCTAACCCGAACCCTAACCCTAACCCAAACCCTAAACCTAACCCAAACCCTAAACCTAAACCTAACCCGAACACTAACCCTAACCCTAACCCGAACCCGAACCCTAACCCGAACCCTACCCTAACCCTAAAACTAAACCTAACCCGAACCCTAACCCTAACCATAACCCGAACCCTAACCCTAACCCTAACCCTAACCCTAACCCGAACCCTAACCCTAACACTAACCCTAACCCCAAACCCTAACCCGAACCCTAAACCTAACCCGAACCCTAAACCTAACCCTAACCCGAACCCTAAACCTAAACCTAACCCTAACTCGAACCCTAACCCGAACCCTAACCCTAACCCTAACCCTAACCTGAACACGAACCCTAACCCTAACCCGAACCCTAACCCTAAACCGAACCCTAACCCGAACCCGAACCCTAACCCGAACCCGAACCCTAACCCTAACCCTAAAACTAACCCGAACCCTAACCCGAACGCTAAACCTAACCCGAACACTAACCCTAACATTAACCCGAACACTAAACCTAACCCTAACCCTAAACCTAACCCGAACCCGAACCCTAAACCTAACCCTAACCCTAACCCCTAACCCTAACCCGAACGCTAAACCTAACCCGAACCCTAACCCTAACCCTAACTCTAACCCTAACTCGAACCCTAACCCGAACCCTGACCCTAACCCTAACCCTAACCCTAACCCTAACCAGAACCCTAACCCGAAATCTAACCCGACCCTAACCCTATACCCTAACCCTAACCTGAAACCTAACCATAACCCGAACCCGAACCCTAACCCGAACCCTAACCCGAAAACTAACCCTAACCCGAACCCTAACCCGAACCCTAACCCTAACCCTAACCGAACCCTAACCCGAACCCTAACCCTAACCGTAACCCGAACCCTAACCCTAACCCGAACCAGAACCCTAAACAGAAACCTAACCCTAACCCTAACCCTAACCCTAACCCTAACCCTAAACCGAACCCTAACCTTAACCCTAACCCGAACCCTAACCCCTATCCAGAACCCGAACCCGAACCCTAACCCGAACCCGAACCCTAACCCTACCCTGAACCCGAACCCAAACCATAACCCTTACCCTAACCCGAACCCTAAACCTAACCCTAACCCAACCCTAACACTATCCCTAACCCTAACCCGAACCCGAACACTAACCCTAACCCGAACCCTAACCCGAACCCTAACCCGTACCCTAACACTAACCCTAACCCTAACCCTAACCCGAACCCTAACCCTAACCCTAACCAGAACCCTAAACAGAACCCTAACCCTAACCCTAACCCTAACCCTAACCCTAAATCGAACCCTAACCTTAACCCTAACCCGAACCCTAACCCCTATCCAGAACCCGAACCCGAACCCTAACCCGAACCCGAACCCTAACCCTACCCCGAACCCGAACCCAAACCATAACCCTTACCCTAACCCGAACCCTAACCCTAATCCTAACCCTAACCCTAACCCTAACCCTAACCCTAACCCGAACCCTAACCCTAACCCTAACCCGAAACCTACCCCTAAACCTAACCCTAACCCTAACCCTAACGCTAACCCGAACCTGAACCCTAACACGAACCCTAACCCTAAACCTAACCCTAACCGGAACCCTAACCCGAAACCTAACTCGAACCCTAACCCTAACCCGAATCCTAACCCGAGCACGAACCCTAACCCTAACCCTAACCCTAACCCTAATCCTAACCGTAACCCGAACCCTAATCCTAACCCAAACCCGAACCCTAACCCTAACCCTAACCCTAAACCTAATCCGAACCCGAACCCTAACCCTAACCCGAACCCGAACCCTAACCCTAACCCTAACCCTAACCCGAACCCTAACCCTAACCCTAACCCTAACCCCTAACCCTAACCCAAAACGTAACCATAACCCTAACCCTAACACTAATCCGAACCCTAACCCTAACCCAAACCCTAACCCTAACCCGAACCCTAAACCTAAACCTAACCCTAACACTAACCCTAACCCTAACCCGAACCCGAATCCTAACCCGAACCCTAACCCTAAGCCTAACCCTAACCCTAACCCGAACCCTAACCCTAACCCACACCCGAACCCGAACCCTAAACCGAACCCGAACCCTAACACGAAACCTAACCCTAAACCTAAACCGAACCCTAACCCTAACCCTAACCGGAACCCTAACCCTAACCCTAACCCGAACCCGAACCCTAACCCCTTACCCGAATCCTAACCCTAACCCGAACCCTAACCCGAACCCTAACGCTAACCCCGAACCCGAACCCTAACCCTAACCCTAACCCTAACCCGAACCCTAAACCGGACCCTAACCCGAACCCCAACACTAACCCTAACCCGAACCCGAACCCTAATCCTAACCCTAACCCGAACCCTAACCCTAACCCGAACCCTAACACTAACCCTAACCCTAACCCGAACCCTATCGCTAACCCTAACCCGACCCCTTACCCGAACCCGAACCCTAACCCTAACCCGAACCCGAACCCTAACCCTAACCCGAACTCGAACACGAACCCAAACCCTAACCTAAACCTAACCCGAACCCTAACCCTAACCCTAACCCTAACCCTAACTCTAACCCTAAACCTAACCCTAACCTGAACCCTAACCCGAACCCTAACCCAAACCCGAACCCTAACCCGAACCCTAACCCTAACCCGAACCCTGACCCTAACCCTAACCCGAACCCTAAACCTAACCCTAACCCGAACCCTAAACCTAACACGAAACCTAACCCTAACCCTAAACCTAACCCTAACCCAAACCCGAACCCGAACCCTAACCCTAACCCTAACCCTAACCCTAACCCCTAACCCTAACCCTAACCCTAATCCTAACCATAACCCTAACCCTAAAACCAAACCCTAACCCTAACCCTAACACTAACACTAACACGAACCCTAACCCTAACCCTAACCCAAAAGCTAACCCTAACCCTAACACTAACCCTAACCCGAACCCTAACACTAACCCTAACCCTAACCCCTAACCCTAACCCGAACCTTAAACCTAACCCGAACCCTAACCCTAACCCTAACCCGAACCCTAACCCTAACCCTAACTCTAACCCTAACTCGAACCCTAACCCGAACCCTGACCCTAACCCTAACCCTAACCCGAACCCTAACCCGATATCTAACCCGACCCTAACCCTATCCCCTAACCCTAACCCTAACCTGAAACCTAACCTTAACCCGAACCCGAACCCTAATCCGAACCCTAACCCGAAACCTAACCCTAACCCGAACACTAACCCGAACCCTAACCCTAACCCTAACCCGAACCCTAACCCGAACCCTAACCCTAACCGTAACCCGAACCCTAACCCTAACCAGAACCCTAAGCCGAACCCTAACCCTAACCCTAACCCTAACCCTAAACCGAACCCTAAACTTAACACTAACCCGAACCCTAACCCCTTCCAGAAACCGAACCCGAACCCTACCCCGAACCCGAACCCTAAACCTACCCCGAACACGAACCCAAACCATAACCCTTACCCTAACCCGAACCCTAAACCTAACCCTAACCCAACCCTAACCCTATCCCTAACCCTAACCCGAACCCGAAACCTAACCCTAACCCGAACCCTAACCTGAACCCTAACCCGTACCCTAACACTAACCCTAACCCTAACCCTAACCCGAACCCTAACCCTAACCCAAACCCTAACCCTAAACCGAACCCTAAACCTAAACCTAACCCTAACACTAACACACACCCGAACCCGAAACCTAACCCGAACCCTAACACTAACCCTAACCCGAACCCTAAGCCTAACCAACACCCGAACCCGAACCCTAAACCGAACCCGAACCCTAACACGAAACCTAACCCTAACCCTAACCCGAACCCTAACCTTAACCCGAACCCTAACCCGAACACTAACCCGAACCCTAACCCGAACCCTAAACCGAACCCTAACCCGAACCCTAATCCTAACCCTAACCGGAACCCTAACCCGAACCCTAACCCTAACCCTAACCCGAAACCTAACCCTAACCCTAACACAAACCCTAACCCAAACCCTAACCCTAACACTAACCCTAACCCTAACCCTAAACCGAACCCTAACCCTAACCCAAACCCTAACCCTAACCAAAACCCTAAACCTAAACGTAACCCGAACACTAACCCTAACCCTAACCCGAACCCGAACCCTAACCCGAACCCTACCCTAACCCTAAACCTAACCCTAACCCGAACCCTAACCCTAACACTAACCCTAACCCCAAACCCTAACCCGAACCCTAAACCAAACCCGAACCCTAAACCTAACCCTAACCCGAACCCTAAACCTAAACCTAACCCTAACCCTAACTCGAACCCTAACCCGAACCCTAACCCTAACCCTAACCCTAACCCGAACCCGAACCCTAACCCTAAACCGAACACTAACCCTAAACCGAACCCTAACCCGAACCCGAACACTAACCCGAACCCGAACCCTAACCCTAACCCTAAAACTAACCCGAACCCTAACCCGAACCCTAACTAGAACCCTAACCCTAACCCGAACCCTAACTCGAACCCGAACCCTAAACCTATCCCGAACCCTAACCCGAACCCTAACCCTAACCCTAACCCTAACCCTAACCCTAACCCTAACTCTAACCCTAAACCTAACCCTAACCCGAACCCTAACCCTAACCCGAACACTAACCCGAACCCTAACCAGAACCCTAAACCTAACCATAACCCGAACCCTAACCCGAAACCTAAGCCAAACCCGAACCCTAACCCGAACCCGAACCCTAACCCGAACCCTGACCCTAACCCTAACCCGAACAGTAAACCTAACCCTAACACGAACCCTAACCCTAACACGAAACCTAACCCTAACCCTAACCCTAACCCTAACCCAAACCCGAACCCGAACCCTAACCCTAACCCTAACCCTAATCCTAACCCCTAACCCTAACCCTAACCCTAACCATAACCCTAACCCTAAAACCAAACCCTAACCCTAAACCTAACCCTAACACTAACACGAACCCTAACCCTAACACTAACCCGAACACTAACCCTAACCCTAACCCTAACCCTAACCCGAACCCGAACCCTAAACCTAACCCTAACCCTAACCCCTAAACCTAACCCGAACCCTAAACCTAACCCGAACCCTAACCCTAACCCTAACCCGAACCCTAACCCTAACCCTAACTCTAACCCTAACTCGAACCCTAACCCAAACCCTGACCCTAACCCTAACCCTAAACCTAACCCTAACCCGAACCCTAACACTAACCCTAACCCTAACCCCTAACCTTAACCCGAACCTTAAACCTAACCCGAACCCTAACCCTAACCCTAACCCGAACCCTAACCCTAACCCTAACTCTAACCCTAACTCGAACCCTAACCCGAACCCTGACCCTAACCCTAACCCTAACCCGAACCCTAACCCGATATCTAACCCGACCCTAACCCTATCCCCTAACCCTAACCCTAACCTGAAACCTAACCTTAACCCGAACCCGAACCCTAATCCGAACCCTAACCCGAAACCTAACCCTAACCCGAACCCTAACCCGAACCCTAACCCTAACCCTAACCCGAACCCTAACCCGAACCCTAACCCTAACCCTAACCGTAACCCGAACCCTAACCCTAACCAGAACCCTAACCCGAACCCTAACCCTAACCCTAACCCTAACCCTAAACCGAACCCTAAACTTAACACTAACCCGAACCCTAACCCCTTCCAGAAACCGAACCCGAACCCTACCCCGAACCCGAACCCTAACCCTACCCCGAACACGAACCCAAACCATAACCCTTACCCTAACCCGAACCCTAAACCTAACCCTAACCCAACCCTAACCCTATCCCTAACCCTAACCCGAACCCGAAACCTAACCCTAACCCGAACCCTAACCCGAACCCTAACCCGTACCCTAACACTAACCCTAACCCTAACCCTAACCCGAACCCTAACCCTAACCCAAACCCTAACCCTAAACCGAACCCTAAACCTAAACCTAACCCTAACACTAACACACACCCGAACCCGAAACCTAACCCGAACCCTAACACTAACCCTAACCCGAACCCTAAGCCTAACCAACACCCGAACCCGAACCCTAAACCGAACCCGAACCCTAACACGAAACCTAACCCTAACCCTAACCCGAACCCTAACCTTAACCCGAACCCTAACCCGAACACTAACCCGAACCCTAACCCGAACCCTAAACCGAACCCTAACCCGAACCCTAATCCTAACCCTAACCGGAACCCTAACCCGAACCCTAACCCTAACCCTAACCCGAAACCTAACCCTAACCCTAACACAAACCCTAACCCAAACCCTAACCCTAACACTAACCCTAACCCTAACCCTAAACCGAACCCTAACCCTAACCCAAACCCTAACCCTAACCAAAACCCTAAACCTAAACGTAACCCGAACACTAACCCTAACCCTAACCCGAACCCGAACCCTAACCCGAACCCTACCCTAACCCTAAACCTAACCCTAACCCGAACCCTAACCCTAACACTAACCCTAACCCCAAACCCTAACCCGAACCCTAAACCAAACCCGAACCCTAAACCTAACCCTAACCCGAACCCTAAACCTAAACCTAACCCTAACCCTAACTCGAACCCTAACCCGAACCCTAACCCTAACCCTAACCCTAACCCGAACCCGAACCCTAACCCTAAACCGAACCCTAACCCGAACCCGAACACTAACCCGAACCCGAACCCTAACCCTAACCCTAAAACTAACCCGAACCCTAACCCGAACCCTAACTAGAACCCTAACCCTAACCCGAACCCTAACTCGAACCCGAACCCTAAACCTAACCCGAACCCTAACCCGAACCCTAACCCTAACCCTAACCCTAACCCTAACCCTAACCCTAACTCTAACCCTAAACCTAACCCTAACCCGAACCCTAACCCTAACCCGAACACTAACCCGAACCCTAACCAGAACCCTAAACCTAACCATAACCCGAACCCTAACCCGAAACCTAAGCCAAACCCGAACCCTAACCCGAACCCGAACCCTAACCCGAACCCTGACCCTAACCCTAAATCGAACCGTAAAACTAACCCTAACCCGAACCCTAACCCGAACCCTAACCCAAAACCGAACCCTAACCCGAACCCTAACCCTAACCCGAACCCTGACCCTAACCCTAACCCGAACAGTAAACCTAACCCTAACACGAACCCTAACCCTAACACGAAACCTAACCCTAACCCTAACCCTAACCCTAACCCAAACCCGAACCCGAACCCTAACCCTAACCCTAACCCTAATCCTAACCCCTAACCCTAACCCTAACCCTAACCATAACCCTAACCCTAAAACCAAACCCTAACCCTAAACCTAACCCTAACACTAACACGAACCCTAACCCTAACCCTAACCCGAACACTAACCCTAACCCTAACCCTAACCCTAACCCGAACCCGAACCCTAAACCTAACCCTAACCCTATCCCCTAAACCTAACCCGAACCCTAAACCTAACCCGAACCCTAACCCTAACCCTAACCCGAACCCTAACCCTAACCCTAACTCTAACCCTAACTCGAACCCTAACCCAAACCCTGACCCTAACCCTAACCCTAAACCTAATCCTAACCAGAAGCCTAACCCGAAATCTAACCCGACCCTAACCCTATCCCCTAACCCTAACCCTAACTTGAAACGTAACCTTAACCGGAACCCGAACCCTAACCCGAACCCTAACCCGAAACCTAAACCTAACCCGAACCCTAACCCGAACCCTAACCCTAACCCTAACCCGAACCCTAACCCGAACCCTAACCCTAACCGTAACCCGAACCCTAACCCTAACCCTAACCAGAACCCTAAACAGAACCCTAACCCTAACCCTAACCCTAACCCTAACCCTAACCCTAAACCGAACCCTAACCTTAACCCTAACCCGAAACCTAACCCCTATCCAGAACCCGAACCCGAACCCTAACCCGAACCCGAACCCTAACCCTACCCCGAACCCGAACCCAAACCATAACCCTTACCCTAACCCGAACCCTAAACCTAACCCTAACCCAACCCTAACCCTAACCCTAACCCTAACCCGAACCCGAACACTAACCCTAACCCGAACCCTAACCCGAACCCTAACCCGTACCCTAACACTAACCCTAACCCTAACCCTAACCCGAACCCTAACCCTAACCCAAACCCTGACCCTAACCCGAACCCTAAACCTAAACCTAACCCTAACACTAACCCTAACATTAACCCGAACCTGAATCCTAACCCGAACCCTAACCGTAACCCTAACCCTAACCCGAAACCTAAGCCTAACCCACACCCGAACCAGAACCCTAAACCGAACCCGAACCCTAACACGAAACCTAACCCTACCCTAACCCGAACCCTAACCCTAACCCGAACCCTAACCCGAACACTAACCCGAACCCTAAACCGAACCCTAACCCGAACCCTAATCCTAACCCTAACCCGAACCCTAACCCGAAACCTAACCCTACCCTAACCCGAAACCTAACCCTAACCCTAACACAAACCCTAACCCACACCCTAACCCTAACACTAACCCTAACCCTAACCCTAACCCGAACCCTAACCCTAACCCAAACCCTAACCCTAACCCAAACCCTAAACCTAAACCTAACCCGAACACTAACCCTAACCCTAACCCGAACCCGAACCCTAACCCGAACCCTACCCTAACCCTAAAACTAAACCTAACCCGAACCCTAACCCTAACCATAACCCGAACCCTAACCCTAACCCTAACCCTAACCCTAACCCGAACCCTAACCCTAACACTAACCCTAACCCCAAACCCTAACCCGAACCCTAAACCTAACCCGAACCCTAAACCTAACCCTAACCCGAACCCTAAACCTAAACCTAACCCTAACTCGAACCCTAAACCGAACCCTAACCCTAACCCTAACCCTAACCTGAACCCGAACCCTAACCCTAACCCGAACCCTAACCCTAAACCGAACCCTAACCCGAACCCGAAACCTAACCCGAACCCGAACCCTAACCCTAACCCTAAAACTAACCCGAACCCTAACCCGAACCCTAACTAGAACCCTAACCCTAACCCGAACCCTAACTCGAACCCGAACCCTAACCCTAACCCGAACCCTAACCCGAACCCTAACCCTAACCCTAACCCTAACCCTAACCCTAACTCTAACCCTAAACCTAACCCTAACCCGAACCCTAACCCTAACCCGAACACTAACCCGAACCCTAACCAGAACCCTAAACCTAACCCTAACCCGAATCCTAACCCGAACCCTAAGCCAAACCCAAACCCTAACCCGAACCCGAACCTTAACCCGAACCCTGACCCTAACCCTAAATCGAACCGTAAACCTAACCCTAACCCGAACCCTAACCCGAACCCTAACCCAAAACCGAACCCTAACCCGAACCCTAACCCTAACCCGAACCCTGACCCTAACCCTAACCCGAACCCTAAACCTAGCCCTAAACCGAACCCTAACCCTAACACGAAACCTAACCCTAACCCTAACCCTAACCCTAACCCAAACCCGAACCCGAACCCTAACCCTAACCCTAACCCTAACCCTAACACTAACCCCTAACCCTAACCCTAACCCTAACCATAACCCTAACCCTAAAACCAAACCCTAACCCTAAACCTAACCCTAACACTAACACGAACCCTAACCCTAACCCTAACCCGAACACTAACCCTAACCCTAACCCTAACACTAACCCGAACCCGAACCCTAAACCTAACCCTAACCCTAACCCCTAAACCTAACCCGAACCCTTAACCTAACCCGAACCCTAACCCTAACCCTAACCCGAACCCTAACCCTAACCCTAACTCTAACCCTAACTCGAACCCTAACCCGAACCCTGACCCTAACCCTAACCCTAAACCTAACCCTAACCAGAACCCTAACCCGAAATCTAACCCGACCCTAACCCTATCCCCTAACCCTAACCCTATCCTGAAACGTAACCTTAACCGGAACCCGAACGCTAACCCGAACCCTAACCCGAAACCTAAACCTAACCCGAACCCTAACCCGAACCCTAACCCTAACCCTAACCCGAACCCTAACCCGAACCCTAACCCTAACCGTAACCCGAACCCTAACCCTAACCCTAATCAGAACCCTAAACAGAACCCTAACCCTAACCCTAACCCTAACCCTAACCCTAACCCTAAACCGAACCCTAACCTTAACCCTAACCCGAACCCTAACCCCTATCCAGAACCCGAAACCGAACCCTAACCCGAACCCGAACCCTAACCCTACCCCGAACCCAAACCCAAACCATAACCCTTACCCTAACCCGAACCCTAAACCTAACCCTAACCCAACCCTAACCCTATCCCTAACCCTAACCCGAACCCGAACACTAACCCTAACCCGAACCCTAACCCGAACCCTAACCCGTACCCTAACACTAACCCTAACCCTAACCCTAACCCGAACCCTAACCCTAAACCAAACCCTAACCCTAACCCGAACCCTAAACCTAAACCTAACCCTAACACTAACCCTAACACTAACCCGAACCCGAATCCTAACCCGAACCCTAACCCTAACCCTAACCCTAACCCGAAACCTAAGCCTAACCCACACCCGAACCCGAACCCTAAACCGAACCCGAACCCTAACACGAAACCTAACCCTACCCTAACCCGAACCCTAACCCTAACCCGAACCCTAACCCAAACACTAACCCGAACCCTTACCCAAACCCTAAACCGAACCCTAACCCGAACCCTAATCCTAACCCTAACCCGAACCCTAACCCGAAACCTAACCCTAACCCTAACCCGAAACCTAACCCTAACCCTAACACAAACCTTAACCCACACCCTAACCCTAACACTAACCCTAACCCTAAACCTAACCCGAACCCTAACCCTAACCCAAACCCTAACCCTAACCCAAACCCTAAACCTAAACCTAACCCGAACACTAACCCTAACCCTAACCCGAACCCGAACCCTAACCCGAACCCGACCCTAACCCTAAACCTAAACCTAACCCGAACCCTAACCCTAACCATAACCCGAACCCTAACCCTAACCCTAACCCTAACCCGAACCCTAACCCTAACACTAACCCTAACCCCAAACCCTAACCCGAACCCTAAACCTAACCCGAACCCTAAACCTAACCATAACACGAACCCTAAACCTAAACCTAACCCTAACCCTAACTCGAAGCCTAACCCGAACCCTAACCCTAACCCTAACCCTAACCCGAACCCTTACCCGAAATCTAACCCGACCCTCACCATAACCACTAACCCTAACCCTAACCTGAAACCTAACCCTAACCCGAACCCGAACCCTAACCCTAACCCGAAACCTAACCCTAACCCTAACCCGAACACTAACCCGAACCCGAACCCTAACCCGAACCCGAACCCTAACCCTAACCCTAACCCGAACCCTAACCCGAACCCTAACTCGAACCCTAACCCTAACCCGAACCCTTACTCGAACCCGAACCCTAACCCTAACCCGAAACCTAACCCGAACCCTAACCCTAACCCTAACCCTAATCCTAAATCTAACACTAAACCTAACCCTAACCCGAACCCTAACCCTAACCCGAACACTAACCCGAACCCTAACCCGAACCCTAAACCTAACCCTAACCCGAACCCTAACCCGAACCCTAACCCAAACCCGAACCCTAACCCGAACCCGAACCCTAACCCGAACCCTGACCCTAACCCTAAATCGAACCCTAAACCTAACTCTAACCCGAAACCTAACCCGAACCCTAACCCAAACCGAACCCTAACCCGAACCCTAACCCTAACCCAAACCCTGACCCTAACCCTAACCCGAAACCTAAACCTAACCCTAACACGAACCCTAACCCTAACACGAAACCTAACCCTAACCCTAACCCTAACCCTAACCCAAACCCGAACCCGAACCCTAACCCTAAACCTAACCCTAACCCTAACCCCTAACCCTAACCCTAACCCTAACCATAACCCTAACCCTAAAACCAAACCCTAACCCTAACCCTAACCCTAACCCTAACCCGAACCCTAACACTAACCCTAACCCTAACCCCTAACCCTAACCCGAACCCTAAACCTAACCCGAAACCTAACCCGAACCCGAACCCTAACCCTAACCCGAACCCGAACCCTAACCCCTTACCCGAATCCTAACCCTAACCCGAACCATAACCCGAACACTAACCCTAACCCCGAACCCGAACCCTAACCCTAACCCTAACCCTAACCCGAACCCTAAACCGGACCCTAACCCGAAACCCAACCCTAACCCTAACCCGAACCCGAACCCTAATCCTAACCCTAACCCGAACCCTAACCCTAACCCGAACCCTAACACTAACCCTAACCCTAAACCGAACCCTATCCCTAACCCTAACCCGACTCCTTACCCGAACACGAACCCTAACCCTAACACGAACCCGAACCCTAACCCTAACCCGTAACCCTAACCCTAACCCTAACCCTAACCCTAAATCTAACCCTAAACCTAACCCTAACCTGAACCCTAACCCGAACCCTAACCCAAACCCGAACCCTAACCCGAACCCTAACCCTAACCCGAACCTGACCCTAACCCTAACCCGAAACCTAAACCTAACCCTAACCCGAACCCTAAACCTAACACGGAACCTAACCCTAACCCTAACCCTAACCCGAACCCGAACCCTAACTCTAACCCTAACCCTAACCCTAACCCTAACCCTAACCCGTAACCCTAACCCTAACCCTAACCCTAAACATAACCCTAACCCTAAAACCAAACCCTAACCCTAAACCTAACCCTAACACTAACACGAACCCTAACCCTAACCCTAACCCAAACGCTAACCCTAACCCTAACCCTAAACCTAACCCGAACCCTAACCCTAACCCTAAACCTAACCCCTAACCCTAACCCGAACCCTAAACCTAACCCGAACCCTAACCCTAACCCTAACCCTAACCCTAACCCTAACTCTAACCCTAACTCGAACCCTAACCCGAACCCTGACCCTAACCCTAACCCTAACCCGAACCCTAACCCGAAATCTAACCCGACCCTAACCCTATCCCCTAACCCTAACCTGAAACCTAACCTTAACCCGAACCCGAACCCTAACCCGAACACTAACCCGAAACCTAACCCTAACCCGAACCCTAACCCGAACCCTAACCCTAACCCTAACCCGAACCCTAACCCGAACCCTAACCCTAACCGTAACCCGAACCCTAACCCTAACCAGAACCCTAACCCGAACCCTAAACCTAACCCTAACCCTAACCCTAAACCGAACCCTAAATTTAACCCTAACCCGAACACTAACCCCTTCCAGAAACCGAACCCGAACCCTAACCCGAACCCGAACCTTAACCCTACCCCGAACACGAACCCAAACCATAACCCTTACCCTAACCCGAAACCTAAACCTAACCCTAACCCAACCCTAACCCTATCCCTAACCCTAACCCGAAACTGAAACCTAACCCTAACCCGAACCCTAACCCGAACCCTAACCCGTACCCTAACACTAACCCTAACCCTAACCCTAACCCGAACCCTAACCCTAACCCAAACCCTAACCCTAAACCGAACCCAAACCTAAACCTAACCCTAACACTAACCCTAACCCGAACCCGAATCCTAACCCGAACCCTAACCCTAACCCTAACCCTAACCCGAACCCTAAGCCTAACCAACACCCGAACCCGAACCCTAAACCAAACCCGAACCCTAACACGAAACCTAACCCTAACCCTAACCCGAACCCTAACCCTAACCCGAACCCTAAACCGAACACTAACCCGAACCCTAACCCGAACCCTAAACCGAACCCTAACCCGAACCCTAATCCTAACCCTAACCCGAACCCTATCCCGAACCCTAACCCTAACCCTAACCCGAAACCTAACCCTAACCCTAACACAAACCCTAACACAAACCCTAACCCTAACACTAACCCTAACCCTAACCCTAACCCGAACCCTAACCCTAACCCAAACCCTAACCCTAACCAAAACCCTAAACCTAAACCTAACCCGAACCCTAACCCTAACCCTAACCCGAACCCGAACCCTAACCCGAACCCTACCCTAACCCTAAACCTAACCCTAACCCGAACCCTAACCCTAACCCGAACCCTAACCCTAAACCTAACCCTAACCCTAACCCGAACCCTAACCCTAACACTAACCCTAACCCCAAACCCTAACCCGAACCCTAAACCTAACCCGAACCCTAAACCTAACCCTAACCCGAACCCTAAACCTAAACCTAACCCTAACCCTAACTCGAACCCTAACCCGAACCCTAACCCTAAACCTAACCCTAACCCGAACCCGAACCCTAACCCTAACCCGAACCCTAACCCTAACCCTAAACCGAACCCTAACCCGAACCCGAACCCTAACCCGAACCCGAACCCTAACCCTAACCCTAAAACTAACCCGAACCCTAAACCGAACCCTAACTAGAACCCTAACCCTAACCCGAACCCTAACTCGAAACCCAACCCTAACCCTAACCCGAACCCTAACCCGAACCCTAATCCTAACCCTAACTCTAACCCTAACCCTAACTCTAACCCTAAACCTAACCCTAACCCGAAACCTAACCCTAACCCGAACACTAACCCGAACCCTAACCCGAACCCTAAACCTAACCCTAACCCGAACCCTAACCCGAACCCTAACCCAAACACGAACCCTAACCCGAACCCGAACCCTAACCCGAACCCTGACCCTAACCCGAACCCGAACCCTAAACCTAACCCTAAACCGAACCCTAACCCGAACCCTAACCCAAAACCGAACCCTAACCCGAACCCTAACCCTAACCCGAACCCTGACCCTAACCCTAACCCGAACCCTAAACCTAACCCTAACCCGAACCCTAACCCTAGCACGAAACCTAACCCTAACCCTAACCCTAACCCTAACCCAAACCCGAACCCGAACCCTAACCCTAACCCTAACCCTAACCCTAACCCCTAACCCTAACCCTAACCCTAACCATAACCCTAACCCTAAAACCAAACCCTAACCCTAAACAACCCTAACACTAACACGAACCCTAACCCTAACCCTAACCCGAACACTAACCCTAACCCTAACCCTAACCCCTAACCCTAACCCGAACCCTAAACCTAACCCTAACCCTAACCCTTACCCTAACCCGAACCCTAAACCTAACCCTAACCCAACCCTAACCCTATCCCTATCCCTAACCCGAACCCGAAACCTAACCCTAATCCGAACCCTAACCTGAAACCTAACCCGTACCCTAACACTAACCCTAACCCTAACCCTAACCCGAACCCTAAACCTAACCCAAACCCTAACCCTAAACCGAACCCTAAACCTAAACCTAACCCTAACACTAACCCTAACCCGAACCCGAATCCTAACCCGAACCCTAACCCTAACCCTAACCCTAACCCGAACCCTAAGCCTAACCAACACCCGAACCCGAACCCTAAACCGAACCCGTACCCTAACACGAAACCTAAACCTAACCCTAACCCGAACCCTAACCCTAACCCGAACCCTAACCCGAACACTAACCCGAACCCTAACCCGAACCCTAAACGGAACCCTAACCCGAACCCTAATCCTAACCCTAACCCGAACCCTAACCCGGACCCTAACTCTAACCCTAACCCGAAACCTAACCCTAACCCTAACACAAACCCTAACCCAAACCCTAACCCTAACACTAACCCTAACCGTAACCCTAACCCGAACCCTAACCATAACCCAAACCCTAACCCTAACCAAAACCCTAAACCTAAACCTAACCCGAACACTAACCCTAACACTAACCCGAACCCGAACCCTAACCCGAACCCTACCCTAACCCTAAACCTAACCCTAACCCGAACCCTAACCCTAACCCTAACACGAACCCTAACCCTAAACCTAAACCTAACCCTAACCAGAACCCTAACCCTAACACTAACCCTAACCCCAAACCCTAACCCGAACCCTAAACCTAACCCGAACCCTAAACCTAATCCTAACCCGAACCCTAAACCTAAACCTAACCCTAACCCTAACTCGAACCCTAACCCGAACCCTAACCCTAACCCTAACCCGAACCCGAACCCTAACCCTAACCCGAACCCTAACCCTAACCCTAAACCAAACCCTAACCCGAACCCGAACCCTAACCCGAACCCGAACCCTAACCCTAACCCTAAAACTAACCCGAACCCTAACCCGAACCCTAACTAGAACCCTAACCCTAACCCGAACCCTAACTCGAACCCGAACCCTAACCCTAACCCGAACCCTAACCCGAAACCTAACCCTAACCCTAACCCTAACCCTAACCCTAACTCTAACCCTAAACCTAACCCTAACCCGAACCCTAACCCTAACCCGAACACTAACCAGAACCCTAACCCGAACCCTAAACCTAACCCTAACCCGAACCCTAAACCGAACCCTAACCCAAACCCGAAACCTAACCCGAACCCTAACCCTAACCGGAACCCTGACCCTAACCCTAACCCGAACCCTAAACCTAACACTAACCCGAACCCTAACCCTAACACGAAACCTAACCCTAACCCTAACCCTAACGTTAACCCAAACCAGAACCCGAACCCTAACCCTAACCCTAACCCTAACCCTAACCCCTAACCCTAACCCTAACCCTAACCATAACCTTAACCCTAAAACCAAACCCTAACCCTAAACCTAACCCTAACACTAACACGAACCCTAACCCTAACCCTAACCCGAACACTAACCCTAACGCTAACCCTAACACGAACCCTAACCCGAAATCTAACCCGACCCTAACCCTATCCCCTAACCCTAACCTGAAACCTAACCTTAACCCGAACTCGAACCCTAACCCGAACCCTAACCCGAAACCTAACCCTAACCCGAACCCTAACCCGAATCCTAACCCTAACCCTAATCCGAACCCTAACCCGAACCCTAACCCTAACCGTAACCCGAACCCTAACCCTAACCAGAACCCTAACCCGAACCCTAACCCTAACCCTAACCCTAACCCTAAACCGAACCCTAAACTTAACCCTAACCCGAACCCTAACCCCTTCCAGAAACCGAACCCGAACCCTAACCCGAACCCGAACCCTAACCCTACCCCGAACATGAACCCAAACCATAACCCTTACCCTAACCCGAAACCTAAACCTAACCCTAACCCAACCCTAACCCTATCCCTAACCCTAACCCGAACCTGAAACCTAACCCTAACCCGAACCCTAACCCGAACCCTAACCCGTACCCTAACACTAACCCTAACTCTAACCCTAACCCGAACCCTAACCCTAACCCAAACCCTAACCCTAAACCGAACCCAAACCTAAACCTAACCCTAACACTAACCCTAACCCGAACCCGAATCCTAACCCGAACCCTAACCCTAACACTAACCATAACCCGAACCCTAAGCCTAACCAACACCCGAACCCGAACCCTAAACCAAACCCGAACCCTAACACGAAACCTAACCCTAACCCTAACCCGAACCCTAACCCTAACCCGAACCCTAAACCGAACACTAACCCGAACCCTAATCCTAACCCTAACCCGAACCCTAACCCGAACCCTAACCCTAACCCTAACCCGAAACCTAACCCTAACCCTAACACAAACCCTAACCCAAACCCTAACCCTAACATTAACCCTAACCCTAACCCTAACCCGAACCCTAACCCTAACCCAAACCCTAACCCTAACCAAAACCCTAAACCTAAACCTAACCCGAACCCTAACCCTAACCCTAACCCGAATCCGAACCCTAACCCGAACCCTACCCTAACCCTAAACCTAACCCTAACCCGAACCCTAACCCTAACCCGAACCGTAACCCTAAACCTAACCCTAACCCTAACCCGAACACTAACCCTTACACTAACCCTAACCCCAAACCCTAACCCGAACCCTAAACCTAACCCAAACCCTAAACCTAACCCTAACCCGAACCCTAAACCTAAACCTAACCCTAACCCTAACTCGAACCCTAACCCGAACCCTAAACCTAACCCTAACCCTAACCCGAACCCGAAACCTAACCCTAACCCGAACCCTAACCCTAACCCTAAACCGAACCCTAACCCGAACCCGAACACTAACCCGAACCCGAACCCTAACCCTAACCCTAAAACTAACCCGAACCCTAACCCGAACCCTAACTAGAACCCTAACCCTAACCCGAACCCTAACTCGAAACCGAACCCTAACCCTAACCCGAACCCTAATCCGAACCCTAACAATAACCCTAACTCTAACCCTAACCCTAACTCTAACCCTAAACCTAACCCTAACCCGAACCCTAACCCTAACCCGAACACTAACCCGAACCCTAACCCGAACCCTAAACCTAACCCTAACCCGAACCCGAACCCGAACCCTAACCCGAACCCTGACCCTAACCCGAACCCGAACCCTAAACCTAACCCTAACCCGAACCCTAACCCGAAACCTAACCCAAAACCGAACCCTAACCCGAACCCTAACCCTAACCCGAACCCTGACCCTAACCCTAACCCGAACCATAAACCTAACCCTAACCCGAACCCTAACCCTAGCACGAAACCTAACCCTAACCCTAACCCTAACCCTAACCCAAACCCGAACCCGAACCCTAACCCTAACCCTAACCCTAACCCTAACCCCTAACCCTAACCCTAACCCTAACCATAACCCTAACCATAAAACCAAACCCTAACCCTAAACAACCCTAACACTAACACGAACCCTAACCCTAACCCTAACCCGAACACTAACCTTAACCCTAACCCTAACCCTAACCCGAACCCGAAACCTAAACCTAACCCTAACCCTAACCCCTAACTCTAACCCGAACCCTAAACCTAACCCTAACCCTAACCCTTACCCTAACCCGAACCCTAAACCTAACCCTAACCCAACCCTAACCCTATCCCTATCCCTAACCCGAACCCGAAACCTAACCCTAACCCGAACCCTAACCTGAAACCTAACCCGTACCCTAACACTAACCCTAACCCTAACCCTAACCCGAACCCTAACCCTAACCCAAACCCTAACCCTAAACCGAACCCTAAACCTAAACCTAACCCTAATACTAACCCTAACCCGAACCCGAATCCTAACCCGAACCCTAACCCTAACCCTAACCCTAACCCGAACCCTAAGACTAACCAACACCCGAACCCGAACCCTAAACCGAACCCGTACCCCAACACGAAACCTAAACCTAACCCTAACCCGAACCCTAACCCTAACCCGAACCCTAACCCGAACACTAACCCGAAACCTAACCCGAACCCTAAACCGAACCCTAACCCGAACCCTAATGCTAACCCTAAACCGAACCCTAACCCGAACCCTAACTCTAACCCTAACCCGAAACCTAAACCTAACCCTAACACAAACCCTAACCCAAACCCTAACCCTAACACTAACCCTAACCGTAAACCTAACCCGAACCCTAACCCTAACCCAAACCCTAACCCTAACCAAAACCCTAAACCTAAACCTAACCCGAACACTAACCCTAACCCGAACCCGAACCCGAACCCTAACCCGAACCCTACCCTAACCCTAAACCTAACCTTAACCCGAACCCTAACCCTAACCCTAACACGAACCCTAACCCTAAACCTAACCCTAACCCTAACCAGAACCCTAACCCTAACACTAACCCTAACCCCAAACCCTAACCCGAACCCTAAACCTAACCCGAACCCTAAACCTAATCCTAACCCGAACCCTAAACCTAAACCTAACCCTAACCCTAACTCGAACCCTAACCCGAACCCTAACCCTAACCCTAACCCTAACCCTAACCCGAACCCGAACCCTAACCCTAACCTGAACCCTAACCCTAACCCTAAACCAAACCCTAACCCGAACCCGAAACCTAACCCGAACCCGAACCCTAACCCTAACCCTAAAACTAACCCGAACCCTAACCCGAACCCTAACTAGAACCCTAACCCTAACCCGAACCCTAACTCGAACCCGAACCCTAACCCTAACCCGAACCCTAACCCGAAACCTAACCCTAACCCTAACCCTAACCCTAACCCTAACTCTAACCCTAAACCTAACCCTAACCCGAACCCTAACCCTAACCCGAACACTAACCCGAACCCTAACCCGAACCCTAAACCTAACCCTAACCCGAACCCTAAACCGAACCCTAACCCAAACCCGAACCCTAACCCGAACCCTAACCCTAACCGGAACCCTGACCCTAACCCTAACCCGAACCCTAAACCTAACCCTAACCCGAACCCTAACCCTAACACGAAACCTAACCCTAACCCTAACCCTAACCCTAACCCAAACCCGAACCCGAACCCTAACCCTAACCCTAACCCTAACCCTAACCCCTAACCCTAACCCTAACCCTAACCATAACCCTAACCCTAAAACCAAACCCTAACCCTAAACCTAACCCTAACACTAACACGAACCCTAACCCTAACCCTAACCCGAACACTAACCCTAACCCTAACCCTAACCCGAACCCTAACCCGAAATCTAACCCGACCCTAACCCTATCCCCTAACCCTAACCTGAAACCTAACCTTAACCCGAACCCGAACCCTAACCCGAACCCTAACCCGAAACCTAAACCTAACCCAAATCCTAACCCGAACCCTAACCCTAACCCTAACCCGAACCCTAACCCGAACCCTAACCCTAACCGTAACCCGAACCCTAACCCTAACCAGAACCCTAACCCGAACCCTAACCCTAACCCTAACCCTAACCCTAAACCGAACCCTAAACTTAACCCTAACCCGAACCCTAAACCCTTCCAGAAACCGAACCCGAACCCTAACCCGAACCCGAACCCTAACCCTACCCCGAACACGAACCCAAGCCATAACCTTTACCCTAACCCGAAACCTAAACCTAACCCTAACCCAACCCTAACCCTATCCCTAACCCTAACCCGAACCTGAAACCTAACCCTAACCCGAACCATAACCGAACCCTAACCCGAACCCTAATCCTAACCCTAACCCGAACCCTAACCCGAACCCTAACCCGAAACCTAACCCTAAACCTAACACAAACCCTAACCCAAACCCTAACCCTAACACTAACCCTAACCCTAACCCTAACCCGAACCCTAACCCTAACCCAAACCCTAACCCTAACCAAAACCCTAAACCTAAACCTAACCCGAACCCTAACCCTAACCCTAACCCGAACCCGAACCCTAACCCGAACCCTACCCTAACCCTAAACCTAACCCTAACACGAACCCTAACCCTAACCCGAACCCTAACCCTAAACCTAACCCTAACCCTAACCCGAACCCTAACCCTAACACTAACCCTAACCCCAAACCCTAACCCGAACCCTAAACCTAACCCGAACCCTAAACCTAACGCTAACCCGAACCCTAAACCTAAACCTAACCCTAACCCTAACTCGAACCCTAACCCGAACCCTAACCCTAACCCTAACCCTAACCCGAACCCGAAACCTAACCCTAACCCGAACCCTAACCCTAACCCTAAACCGAACCCTAACCCGAACCCGAACCCTAACCCGAACCCGAACCCTAACCCTAACCCTAAAACTAACCCGAACCCTAACCCGAACCCTAACTAGAACCCTAACCCTAACCCGAACCCTAACTCGAAACCGAACCCTAACCCTAATCCGAACCCTAACCCGAACCCTAACCATAACCCTAACCCTAACCCTAACCCTAACTCTAACCCTAACCCTAACCCTAACCCGAACCCTAACGCTAACCCGAACACTAACCCGAACCCTAACCCGAACCCTAAACCTAACCCTAACCCGAACCCTAACCCGAACCCTAACCCAAACACGAACCCTAACCCGAACCCGAACCCTAACACGAACCCTGACCCTAACCCGAACCCGAACCCTAAACCTAACCCTAACCCGAACCCTAACCCGAAACCTAACCCAAAACCGAACCCTAACCCGAACCCTAACCCTAACCCAAACCCTGACCCTAACCCTAACCCGAACCCTAAACCTAACCCTAACCCGAACCCTAACCCTAGCACGAAACCTAACCCTAACCCTAACCCTAACCCTAACCCAAACCCGACCCGAACCCTAACCCTAACCCTAACCCTAACCCTAACCCTAACCCCTAACCCTAACCCTAACCCTAACCATAACCCTAACCCTAAAACCAAACCCTAACCCTAAACAAACCTAACACTAACACGAACCCTAACCCTAACCCTAACCCGAACACTAACCCTAACCCTAACCCGAACCCGAACCCTAAACCTAAACCTAACCCTAACCCCTAACCCTAACCCGAACCCTAAACCTAAC
>JAVLSZ010000017.1:59686531-59689031 GCA_032313775.1 Urocyon cinereoargenteus
AACCCTAAACCTAACCCTAACCCGAACCCTAAACCTAAACCTAACCCTAACCCTAACTCGAACCCTAACCCGAACCCTAACCCTAACCCTAACCCTAACCCGAACCCGAACCCTAACCCTAACCCTAACCCGAACCCTAACCCTAACCCTAAACCAAACCCTAACCCGAACCCGAACCCTAACCCGAACCCGAACCCTAACCCTAACCCTAAAACTAACCCGAACCCTAACCCGAACCCTAACTAGAACCCTAACCCTAACCCGAACCCTAACTCGAACCCGAACCCTAACCCTAACCCGAACCCTAACCCGAAACCTAACCCTAACCCTAACCCTAACCCTAACCCTAACTCTAACCCTAAACCTAACACTAACCCGAACCCTAACCCTAACCCGAACACTAACCCGAACCCTAACCCGAACCCTTAACCTAACCCTAACCCGAACCCTAATCCGAACCCTAACCCAAACCCGAACCCTAACCCGAACCCTAACCCTAACCGGAACCCTGACCCTAACCCTAACCCGAACCCTAAACCTAACCCTAACCCGAACCCTAACCCTAACACGAAACCTAACCCTAACCCTAACCCTAACCCTAACCCAAACCCGAACCCGAACCCTAACCCTAACCCTAACCCTAACCCTAACCCCTAACCCTAACCCTAACCCTAACCATAACCCTAACCCTAAAACCAAACCCTAACCCTAAACCTAACCCTAACACTAACACGAACCCTAACCCTAACCCTAACCCGAACACTAACCCTAACCCTAACCCTAACCCTAACCCGAACCCGAACCCTAAACCTAACCCGAACCCTAACCCTAACCCTAACTCTAACCCTAACTCGAACCCTAACCCGAACCCTGACCCTAACCCTAACCCTAACCCTAACCCTAACCAGAACCCTAACCCGAAATCTAACCCGACCCTAACCCTATCCCCTAACCCTAAACCTAACCTGAAACCTAACCTTAACCCGAACCCGAACCCTAACCCGAACCCTAAACCGAAACCTAACCCTAACCCGAACTCTAACCCGAACCCTAACCCTAACCGTAACCCGAACCCTAACCCGAACCCTAACCCTAACCGTAACCCGAACCCTAACCCTAACCCTAAACAGAACCCTAAACAGAACCCTAACCCTAACCCTAACCCTAACCCTAACCCTAACCCTAAACCGAACCCTAACCTTAACCCTAACCCGAACCCTAACCCCTATCCAGAACCCGAACCCGAACCCTAACCCGAACCCGAACGCTAACCCTACCCCGAACCCGAACCCAAACCATAACCCTTACCCTAACCCGAACCCTAAACCTAACCATAACCCAACCCTAACACTATCCCTAACCCTAACCCGAAACCGAACACTACCCCTAACCCGAACCCTAACCCGAACCCTAACACGTACCCTAACACTAACCCTAACCCTAACCCTAACCCGAACCCTAACCCTAACCCAAACCCTAACCCTAACCCGAACCCTAAACCTAAACCTAACCCTAACACTAACCGTAACACTAACCAGAACCCGAATCCTAACCCGAACCCTAACCCTAACCCTAACCCGAACCCTAACCCGAACCCGAACCCTAACCCGAACCCTGACCCTAACCCTAAATCGAACCCTAAACCTAACCCTAACCCTAACCCTATCCCGAACCTTAACCCTAAACCTAACCCTAACCCGAACCCTAACCCGAAACCGAACCCTAACCCTAACCCTAACCCTAAACCGAACCCGAACCCTAACCCTAACCCGAACCCTAACCCTAACCCTAACCCTAACCCTAACCAGAACCCTAACCCTAACCCTAACCCTAACACCTAACCCAAACCCTAACCCTAACCATAACCCTAAACCTAACCCTAACCCAAAACCTAACCCTAACCCGAACCCTAACCCTAATCCTAACCCTAACCCTAACCCGAACCCGAACCCTAACCCGAACCCTACCCTAACCCTAAACCTAACCCTAACCCGAACCCTAACCCTAAACCTAACCCGAACCCTAACCCTAAACCTAACCCTAACCCTAACCCGAACCCTAACCCTAACACTAACCCTAACCCCAAACCCTAAACCGAACCCTAAACCTAACCCGAACCCTAAACCTAACCCTAACCCGAACCCTAAACCTAAACCTAACCCTAACCCTAACTCGAACCCTAACCCGAACCCTAACCCTAACCCTAACCCTAACCCGAACCCGAACACTAACCCTAAACCGAACCCTAACCCTAACCCTAAACCGAACCCTAACCCGAACCCGAACCCTAACCCGAACCCGAACCCTAACCCTAACCCTAACCCTAAAACTAACCCGAACCCTAACCCGAAACCTAACTAGAACCCTAACCCTAACCCGAACCCTAACTCGAACCCGAACGTTAACCCTAACCCGAACCCTAACCCGAACCCTAACCCTAACCCTAACCCTAACCCTAACCCTAACTCTAACCCTAAACCTAACCCTAACCCGAACCCTA
>JAVLSZ010000017.1:59694031-59774043 GCA_032313775.1 Urocyon cinereoargenteus
CCCTAAAACTAACCCGAACCCTAACCCGAACCCTAACTAGAACCCTAACCCTAACCCGAACCCTAACTCGAACCCGAACCCTAAACCTAACCCGAACCCTAACCCGAAACCTAACCCTAACCCTAACCCTAACCCAAACCCTAACTCTAACCCTAAACCTAACCCTAACCCGAACCCTAACCCTAACCCGAACACTAACCAGAACCCTAACCCGAACCCTAAACCTAACCCTAACCCGAACCCTAAACCGAACCCTAACCCAAACCCGAAACCTAACCCGAACCCTAACCCTAACCGGAACCCTGACCCTAACCCTAACCCGAACCCTAAACCTAACACTAACCCGAACCCTAACCCTAACACGAAACCTAACCCTAACCCTAACCCTAACGTTAACCCAAACCAGAACCCGAACCCTAACCCTAACCCTAACCCTAACCCTAACCCCTAACCCTAACCCTAACCCTAACCATAACCTTAACCCTAAAACCAAACCCTAACCCTAAACCTAACCCTAACACTAACACGAACCCTAACCCTAACCCTAACCCGAACACTAACCCTAACGCTAACCCTAACACGAACCCTAACCCGAAATCTAACCCGACCCTAACCCTATCCCCTAACCCTAACCTGAAACCTAACCTTAACCCGAACTCGAACCCTAACCCGAACCCTAACCCGAAACCTAACCCTAACCCGAACCCTAACCCGAATCCTAACCCTAACCCTAATCCGAACCCTAACCCGAACCCTAACCCTAACCGTAACCCGAACCCTAACCCTAACCAGAACCCTAACCCGAACCCTAACCCTAACCCTAACCCTAACCCTAACCCTAAACCGAACCCTAAACTTAACCCTAACCCGAACCCTAACCCCTTCCAGAAACCGAACCCGAACCCTAACCCGAACCCGAACCCTAACCCTACCCCGAACATGAACCCAAACCATAACCCTTACCCTAACCCGAAACCTAAACCTAACCCTAACCCAACCCTAACCCTATCCCTAACCCTAACCCGAACCTGAAACCTAACCCTAACCCGAACCCTAACCCGAACCCTAACCCGTACCCTAACACTAACCCTAACTCTAACCCTAACCCGAACCCTAACCCTAACCCAAACCCTAACCCTAAACCGAACCCAAACCTAAACCTAACCCTAACACTAACCCTAACCCGAACCCGAATCCTAACCCGAACCCTAACCCTAACACTAACCATAACCCGAACCCTAAGCCTAACCAACACCCGAAACCGAACCCTAAACCAAACCCGAACCCTAACACGAAACCTAACCCTAACCCTAACCCGAACCCTAACCCTAACCCGAACCCTAAACCGAACACTAACCCGAACCCTAATCCTAACCCTAACCCGAACCCTAACCCGAACCCTAACCCTAACCCTAACCCGAAACCTAACCCTAACCCTAACACAAACCCTAACCCAAACCCTAACCCTAACATTAACCCTAACCCTAACCCTAACCCGAACCCTAACCCTAACCCAAACCCTAACCCTAACCAAAACCCTAAACCTAAACCTAACCCGAACCCTAACCCTAACCCTAACCCGAACCCGAACCCTAACCCGAACCCTACCCTAACCCTAAACCTAACCCTAACCCGAACCCTAACCCTAACCCGAACCGTAACCCTAAACCTAACCCTAACCCTAACCTGAACACTAACCCTTACACTAACCCTAACCCCAAACCCTAACCCGAACCCTAAACCTAACCCAAACCCTAAACCTAACCCTAACCCGAACCCTAAACCTAAACCTAACCCTAACCCTAACTCGAACCCTAACCCGAACCCTAAACCTAAACCTAACCCTAACCCGAACCCGAAACCTAACCCTAACCCGAACCCTAACCCTAACCCTAAACCGAACCCTAACCCGAACCCGAACACTAACCCGAACCCGAACCCTAACCCTAACCCTAAAACTAACCCGAACCCTAACCCGAACCCTAACTAGAACCCTAACCCTAACCCGAACCCTAACTCGAAACCGAACCCTAACCCTAACCCGAACCCTAATCCGAACCCTAACAATAACCCTAACCCTAACCCTAACCCTAACTCTAACCCTAAACCTAACCCTAACCCGAACCCTAACCCTAACCCGAACACTAACCCGAACCCTAACCCGAACCCTAAACCTAACCCTAACCCGAACCCGAACCCGAAACCTAACCCGAACCCTGACCCTAACCCGAACCCGAACCCTAAACCTAACCCTAACCCGAACCCTAACCCGAAACCTAACCCAAAACCGAACCCTAACCCGAACCCTAACCCTAACCCGAACCCTGACCCTAACCCTAACCCGAACCATAAACCTAACCCTAACCCGAACCCTAACCCTAGCACGAAACCTAACCCTAACCCTAACCCTAACCCTAACCCAAACCCGAACCCGAACCCTAACCCTAACCCTAACCCTAACCCTAACCCCTAACCCTAACCCTAACCCTAACCATAACCCTAACCATAAAACCAAACCCTAACCCTAAACAACCCTAACACTAACACGAACCCTAACCCTAACCCTAACCCGAACACTAACCTTAACCCTAACCCTAACCCTAACCCGAACCCGAAACCTAAACCTAACCCTAACCCTAACCCCTAACTCTAACCCGAACCCTAAACCTAACCCTAACCCTAACCCTTACCCTAACCCGAACCCTAAACCTAACCCTAACCCAACCCTAACCCTATCCCTATCCCTAACCCGAACCCGAAACCTAACCCTAACCCGAACCCTAACCTGAAACCTAACCCGTACCCTAACACTAACCCTAACCCTAACCCTAACCCGAACCCTAACCCTAACCCAAACCCTAACCCTAAACCGAACCCTAAACCTAAACCTAACCCTAACACTAACCCTAACCCGAACCCGAATCCTAACCCGAACCCTAACCCTAACCCTAACCCTAACCCGAACCCTAAGACTAACCAACACCCGAACCCGAACCCTAAACCGAACCCGTACCCCAACACGAAACCTAAACCTAACCCTAACCCGAACCCTAACCCTAACCCGAACCCTAACCCGAACACTAACCCGAACCCTAACCCGAACCCTAAACCGAACCCTAACCCGAACCCTAATGCTAACCCTAACCCGAACCCTAACCCGAACCCTAACTCTAACCCTAACCCGAAACCTAACCCTAACCCTAACACAAACCCTAACCCAAACCCTAACCCTAACACTAACCCTAACCGTAAACCTAACCCGAACCCTAACCCTAACCCAAACCCTAACCCTAACCAAAACCCTAAACCTAAACCTAACCCGAACACTAACCCTAACCCGAACCCGAACCCGAACCCTAACCCGAACCCTACCCTAACCCTAAACCTAACCTTAACCCGAACCCTAACCCTAACCCTAACACGAACCCTAACCCTAAACCTAACCCTAACCCTAACCAGAACCCTAACCCTAACACTAACCCTAACCCCAAACCCTAACCCGAACCCTAAACCTAACCCGAACCCTAAACCTAATCCTAACCCGAACCCTAAACCTAAACCTAACCCTAACCCTAACTCGAACCCTAACCCGAACCCTAACCCTAACCCTAACCCTAACCCTAACCCGAACCCGAACCCTAACCCTAACCTGAACCCTAACCCTAACCCTAAACCAAACCCTAACCCGAACCCGAAACCTAACCCGAACCCGAACCCTAACCCTAACCCTAAAACTAACCCGAACCCTAACCCGAACCCTAACTAGAACCCTAACCCTATCCCGAACCCTAACTCGAACCCGAACCCTAACCCTAACCCGAACCCTAACCCGAAACCTAACCCTAACCCTAACCCTAACCCTAACCCTAACTCTAACCCTAAACCTAACCCTAACCCGAACCCTAACCCTAACCCGAACACTAACCCGAACCCTAACCCGAACCCTAAACCTAACCCTAACCCGAACCCTAAACCGAACCCTAACCCAAACCCGAACCCTAACCCGAACCCTAACCCTAACCGGAACCCTGACCCTAACCCTAACCCGAACCCTAAACCTAACCCTAACCCGAACCCTAACCCTAACACGAAACCTAACCCTAACCCTAACCCTAACCCTAACCCAAACCCGAACCCGAACCCTAACCCTAACCCTAACCCTAACCCTAACCCCTAACCCTAACCCTAACCCTAACCATAACCATAACCCTAAAACCAAACCCTAACCCTAAACCTAACCCTAACACTAACACGAACCCTAACCCTAACCCTAACCCGAACACTAACCCTAACCCTAACCCTAACCCGAACCCTAACCCGAAATCTAACCCGACCCTAACCCTATCCCCTAACCCTAACCTGAAACCTAACCTTAACCCGAACCCGAACCCTAACCCGAACCCTAACCCGAAACCTAAACCTAACCCAAATCCTAACCCGAACCCTAACCCTAACCCTAACCCGAACCCTAACCCGAACCCTAACCCTAACCGTAACCCGAACCCTAACCCTAACCAGAACCCTAACCCGAACCCTAACCCTAACCCTAACCCTAACCCTAAACCGAACCCTAAACTTAACCCTAACCCGAGCCCTAAACCCTTCCAGAAACCGAACCCGAACCCTAACCCGAACCCGAACCCTAACCCTACCCCGAACACGAACCCAAGCCATAACCTTTACCCTAACCCGAAACCTAAACCTAACCCTAACCCAACCCTAACCCTATCCCTAACCCTAACCCGAACCTGAAACCTAACCCTAACCCGAACCATAAACCGAACCCTAACCCGAAACCTAATCCTAACCCTAACCCGAACCCTAACCCGAACCCTAACCCGAAACCTAACCCTAAACCTAACACAAACCCTAACCCAAACCCTAACCCTAACACTAACCCTAACCCTAACCCTAACCCGAACCCTAACCCTAACCCAAACCCTAACCCTAACCAAAACCCTAAACCTAAACCTAACCCGAACCCTAACCCTAACCCTAACCCGAACCCGAACCCTAACCCGAACCCTACCCTAACCCTAAACCTAACCCTAACCCGAACCCTAACCCTAACCCGAACCCTAACCCTAAACCTAACCCTAACCCTAACCCGAACCCTAACCCTAACACTAACCCTAACCCCAAACCCTAACCCGAACCCTAAACCTAACCCGAACCCTAAACCTAACGCTAACCCGAACCCTAAACCTAAACCTAACCCTAACCCTAACTCGAACCCTAACCCGAACCCTAACCCTAACCCTAACCCTAACCCGAACCCGAAACCTAACCCTAACCCGAACCCTAACCCTAACCCTAAACCGAACCCTAACCCGAACCCGAACCCTAACCCGAACCCGAACCCTAACCCTAACCCTAAAACTAACCCGAACCCTAACCCGAACCCTAACTAGAACCCTAACCCTAACCCGAACCCTAACTCGAAACCGAACCCTAACCCTAATCCGAACCCTAACCCGAACCCTAACCATAACCCTAACCCTAACCCTAACCCTAACTCTAACCCTAACCCTAACCCTAACCCGAACCCTAACGCTAACCCGAACACTAACCCGAACCCTAACCCGAACCCTAAACCTAACCCTAACCCGAACCCTAACCCGAACCCTAACCCAACCACGAACCCTAACCCGAACCCGAACCCTAACACGAACCCTGACCCTAACCCGAACCCGAACCCTAAACCTAACCCTAACCCGAACCCTAACCCGAAACCTAACCCAAAACCGAACCCTAACCCGAACCCTAACCCTAACCCAAACCCTGACCCTAACCCTAACCCGAACCCTAAACCTAACCCTAACCCGAACCCTAACCCTAGCACGAAACCTAACCCTAACCCTAACCCTAACCCTAACCCAAACCCGACCCGAACCCTAACCCTAACCCTAACCCTAACCCTAACCCCTAACCCTAACCCTAACCCTAACCATAACCCTAACCCTAAAACCAAACCCTAACCCTAAACAAACCTAACACTAACACGAACCCTAACCCTAACCCTAACCCGAACACTAACCCTAACCCTAACCCGAACCCGAACCCTAAACCTAAACCTAACCCTAACCCCTAACCCTAACCCGAACCCTAAACCTAACCCTAACACTAACCCTTACCCTAACCCGAACGCTAAACCTAACCCTAACCCAACCCTAACCCTATCCCTATCCCTAACCTGAACCCGAAACCTAACCCTAACCCGAACCCTAACCGGAAACCTAACCCGTACCCTAACGCTAACCCTAACCCTAACCCTAACCCGAACCCTAACCCTAACCCAAACCCTAACCCTAAACCGAACCCTAAACCTAAACCTAACCCTAACACTAACCCTAACCCGAACCCGAATCCTAACCCGAACCCTAACCCTAACCCTAACCCTAACCCGAACCTTAAGCCTAACCAACACCCGAACCCGAACCCTAAACCGAACCCGTACCCTAACACGAAACCTAAACCTAACCCTAACCCGAACCCTAACCCTAACCCGAACCCTAACCCGAACACTAACCCGAACCCTAACCCGAACCCTAAACCGAACCCTAACCCGAACCCTAATTCTAACCCTAACCCGAACCCTAACCCGAACCCTAACTCTAACCCTAACCCGAAACCTAACCCTAACCCTAACACAAACCCTAACCCAAACCCTAACCCTAACACTAACCCTAGCCATAACCCTAACCCGAACCCTAACCCTAACCCAAACCCTAACCCTAACCAAAAACCTAAACCTAAACCTAACCCGAACACTAACCCTAACCCTAACCCGAACCCGAACCCTAACCCGAACCCTACCCTAACCCTAAACCTAACCCTAACCCGAACCCTAACCCTAACCCTAACACGAATCCTAACCCTAAACCTAACCCTAACCCTAACCAGAACCCTAACCCTAACACTAACCCTAACCCCAAACCCTAACCCGATCCCTAAACCTAACCCGAACCCTAAACCTAATCCTAACCCGAACCCTAAACCTAAACCTAACCCTAACCCTAACTCGAACCCTAACCCGAACCCTAACCCTAACCCTAACCCTAACCCGAACCCGAACCCTAACCCTAACCCTAACCCGAACCCTAACCCTAACCCTAAACCAAACCCTAACCCGAACCCGAACCCTAACCCGAACCCGAACCCTAACCCTAACCCTAAAACTAACCCGAACCCTAACCCGAACCCTAACTAGAACCCTAACCCTAACCCGAACCCTAACTCGAACCCGAACCCTAACCCTAACCCGAACCCTAACCCGAAACCTAACCCTAACCCTAACCCTAACCCTAACCCTAACTCTAACCCTAAACCTAACACTAACCCGAACCCTAACCCTAACCCGAACACTAACCCGAACCCTAACCCGAACCCTTAACCTAACCCTAACCCGAACCCTAATCCGAACCCTAACCCAAACCCGAACCCTAACCCGAACCCTAACCCTAACCGGAACCCTGACCCTAACCCTAACCCGAACCCTAAACCTAACCCTAACCCGAACCCTAACCCTAACACGAAACCTAACCCTAACCCTAACCCTAACCCTAACCCAAACCCGAACCCGAACCCTAACCCTAACCCTAACCCTAACCCTAACCCCTAACCCTAACCCTAACCCTAACCATAACCCTAACCCTAAAACCAAACCCTAACCCTAAACCTAACCCTAACACTAACACGAACCCTAACCCTAACCCTAACCCGAACACTAACCCTAACCCTAACCCTAACCCTAACCCGAACCCGAACCCTAAACCTAACCCGAACCCTAACCCTAACCCTAACCCTAACTCTAACCCTAACTCGAACCCTAACCCGAACCCTGACCCTAACCCTAACCCTAACCCTAACCCTAACCAGAACCCTAACCCGAAATCTAACCCGACCCTAACCCTATCCCCTAACCCTAAACCTAACCTGAAACCTAACCTTAACCCGAACCCGAACCCTAACCCGAACCCTAAACCGAAACCTAACCCTAACCCGAACTCTAACCCGAACCCTAACCCTAACCGTAACCCGAACCCTAACCCGAACCCTAACCCTAACCGTAACCCGAACCCTAACCCTAACCCTAAACAGAACCCTAAACAGAACCCTAACCCTAACCCTAACCCTAACCCTAACCCTAACCCTAAACCGAACCCTAACCTTAACCCTAACCCGAACCCTAACCCCTATCCAGAACCCGAACCCGAACCCTAACCCGAACCCGAACGCTAACCCTACCCCGAACCCGAACCCAAACCATAACCCTTACCCTAACCCGAACCCTAAACCTAACCATAACCCAACCCTAACACTATCCCTAACCCTAACCCGAAACCGAACACTACCCCTAACCCGAACCCTAACCCGAACCCTAACACGTACCCTAACACTAACCCTAACCCTAACCCTAACCCGAACCCTAACCCTAACCCAAACCCTAACCCTAACCCGAACCCTAAACCTAAACCTAACCCTAACACTAACCGTAACACTAACCAGAACCCGAATCCTAACCCGAACCCTAACCCTAACCCTAACCCGAACCCTAACCCGAACCCGAACCCTAACCCGAACCCTGACCCTAACCCTAAATCGAACCCTAAACCTAACCCTAACCCTAACCCTATCCCGAACCTTAACCCTAAACCTAACCCTAACCCGAACCCTAACCCGAAACCGAACCCTAACCCTAACCCTAACCCTAAACCGAACCCGAACCCTAACCCTAACCCGAACCCTAACCCTAACCCTAACCCTAACCCTAACCAGAACCCTAAACCTAACCCTAACCCTAACACCTAACCCAAACCCTAACCCTAACCATAACCCTAAACCTAACCCTAACCCAAAACCTAACCCTAACCCGAACCCTAACCCTAATCCTAACCCTAACCCTAACCCGAACCTGAACCCTAACCCGAACCCTACCCTAACCCTAAACCTAACCCTAACCCGAACCCTAACCCTAAACCTAACCCGAACCCTAACCCTAAACCTAACCCTAACCCTAACCCGAACCCTAACCCTAACACTAACCCTAACCCCAAACCCTAAACCGAACCCTAAACCTAACCCGAACCCTAAACCTAACCCTAACCCGAACCCTAAACCTAAACCTAACCCTAACCCTAACTCGAACCCTAACCCGAACCCTAACCCTAACCCTAACCCTAACCCGAACCCGAACACTAACCCTAAACCGAACCCTAACCCTAACCCTAAACCGAACCCTAACCCGAACCCGAACCCTAACCCGAACCCGAACCCTAACCCTAACCCTAACCCTAAAACTAACCCGAACCCTAACCCGAAACCTAACTAGAACCCTAACCCTAACCCGAACCCTAACTCGAACCCGAACGTTAACCCTAACCCGAACCCTAACCCGAACCCTAACCCTAACCCTAACCCTAACCCTAACCCTAACCCTAACTCTAACCCTAAACCTAACCCTAACCCGAACCCTAACCCTAACCCGAACACTAACCCGAACCCTAACCCGAACCCTAAACCTAACCCTAACCCGAACCCTAAACCGAACCCTAACCCAAACCCGAACCCTAACCCGAACCCGAACCCTAACCCGAACCCTGACCCTAACCCTAAACAGAACCCTAACCCTAACCCTAACCCTAACCCTAACCCTAACCCTAAACCGAACCCTAACCTTAACCCTAACCCGAACCCTAACCCCTATCCAGAACCCGAACCCGAACCCTAACCCGAACCCGAACCCTAACCCTACCCCGAACCCGAACCCAAACCATAACCCTTACCCTAACCCGAACACTAAAGCTAACCCTAACCCAACCCTAACCCTATCCCTAACCCTAACCCGAACCCGAACACTAACCCTAACCCGAACCCTAACCCGCACCCTAACCCGACCCTAACACTAACCCTAACCCTAACCCTAACCCGAACCCTAACCCTAACCCAAACCCTAACCCTAACCCGAACCCTAAACCTAAACCTAACCCTAACACTAACCCTAACACTAATTCGAACCCGAATCCTAACCCGAACCCTAACCCTAACCCTAACCCTAACCCGAACCTAACCCGAACCCGAACCCTAACCCGAACCCTGACCCTAACCCTTAATCGAACCCTAAACCTAACCCTAACCCTAACCCTATCCCGAAACTTAACCCTAAACCTAACCCTAACCCGAACCCTAACCCGAAACCGAACCCTAACCCTAACACTAACCCTAATCCGAACCCGAACCCTAACCCTAACCCGAACCCTAACCCTAACCCTAACCCTAACCCTAACCAGAACCCGAACCCTAACCCTAACCCTAACACCTAACCCAAACCCTAACCCTAACCATAACCCTAACCCTAACCCTAACCCAAAACCTAACCCTAACCCGAACCCTAACCCTAATCCTAACCCTAACCCTAACCCTAACCCTAACACTAACCCGAACCCTAACCCTAACCCTAACCCGAAACCTAACCCTAAACCTAACCCTAACCCTAACGCTAACCCGAACCTGAACCCTAACACGAACCCTAACCCTAAACCTAACCCTAACCCGAACCCTAACCCGAAACCTAACTCGAACCCTAACCCTAACCCGAACCCTAACCCGAGCACGAACCCTAACCCTAAACCTAACCCTAACCCTAATCCTAACCCTAACCCGAACCCTAATCCTAACCCAAACCCGAACCCTAACCATAACCCTAACACTAACCCTAATCCGAACCCGAACCCTAACCCTAACCCGAACCCGAACCCTAACCCTAACCCTAACCCTAACCCGAACCCTAACCCTAACCCTAACCCTAACTCTAACCCTAAACCTAACCCTAACCCGAACCCTAACCCTAACCCGAACACTAACCCGAACCCTAACCCGAACCCTAAACCTAACCCTAACCCGAACCCTAACCCGAACCCTAACCCAAACACGAACCCTAACCCGAACCCGAACCCTAAAAAGAACCCTGACCCTAACCCGAACCCGAACCCTAAACCTAACCCTAACCCGAACCCTAACCCGAACCCTAACCCAAAACCGAACCCTAACCCGAACCCTAACCCTAACCCGAAACCTGACCCTAACCCTAACCCGAACCCTAAACCTAACCCTAACCCGAACCCTAACCCTAGCACGAAACCTAACCCTAACCCTAACCCTAACCCTAACCCAAACCCGAACCCGAACCCTAACCCTAACACTAACCCTAACCCTAACCCCTAACCCTAACCCTAACCCTAACCATAACCCTAACCCTAAAACCAAACCCTAACCCTAAACAACCCTAACACTAACACGAACCCTAACCCTAACCCTAACCCGAACACTAACCCTAACCCTAACCCTAACCCTAACCCGAACCCGAACCCTAAACCTAACCCTAACCCTAACCCCTAACCCTAACCCGAACCCTAAACCTAACCCTAACCCTAACCCTTACCCTAACCCGAACCCTAAACCTAACCCTAACCCAACCCTAACCCTATCCCTATCCCTAACCCGAACCCGAAACCTAACCCTAAACCGAACCCTAACCCGAACCCTAACCCGTACCCTAACACTAACCCTAACCCTAACCCTAACCCGAACCCTAACCCTAACCGAAACCCTAACCCTAAACCGAACCCTAAACCTAAACCTAACCCTAACACTAACCCTAACCCGAACCCGAATCCTAACCCGAACTCTAACCCTAACCCTAACCCTAACCCGAACCCTAAGCCTAACAAACACCCGAACCCGAACCCTAAACCGAACCCGAACCCTAACACGAAACCTAACCCTAACCCTAACCCGAACCCTAACCCTAACCCGAACCCTAACCCGAACACTAACCCGAACCCTAACTCGAACCCTAAACCGAACCCTAACCCGAACCCTAATCCTAACCCTAACCCGAACCCTAACCCGAACCCTAACTCTAACCCTAACCCGAAACCTAACCCTAACCCTAACACAAACCCTAACCCAAAACCTAACCCTAACACTAACCCTAACCGTAACCCTAACCCGAACCCTAACCCTAACCCAAACCCTAACCCTAACCAAAACCCTAAACCTAAACCTAACCCGAACACTAACCCTAACCCTAACCCGAACCCGAACCCTAACCCGAACCCTACCCTAACCCTAAACCTAAACCTAACCCGAACCCTAACCCTAACCCTAACCCGAACCCTAACCCTAAACCTAACTCTAACCCTAACCAGAACCCTAACCCTAACACTAACCCTAACCCCAAACCCTAACCCGAACCCTAAACCTAACCCGAACCCTAAACCTAACCCTAACCCGAACCCTAAACCTAAACCTAACCCTAACCCTAACTCGAACCCTAACCCGAACCCTAAACCTAACCCTAACCCGAACCCGAACCCTAACCCTAACCCGAACCCTAACCCTAACCCTAAACCGAACCCTAACCCGAACCCGAACCCTAACCCGAACCCGAACCCTAACCCTAACCCTAAAACTAACCCGAACCCTAACCCGAACCCTAACTAGAACCCTAACCCTAACCCGAACCCTAACTCGAACCCGAACCCTAACCCTAACCCGAACCCTAACCCGAACCCTAACCCTAACCCTAACCCTAACCCTAAACCTAACTCTAACCCTAAACCTAACCCTAACCCGAACACTAACCCTAACCCGAACACTAACCCGAACCCTAACCCGAACCCTAAACCTAACCCTAACCCGAACCCTAAACCGAATCCTAACCCAAACCCGAACCCTAACCCGAACCCTAACCCTAACCCGAACCCTGACCCTAACCCTAACCTGAACCCTAACCCTAACCCTAACCCGAAACCTAACCCTAAACCTAACCCTAACCCTAACCCTAACGATAACACAAACCTGAACCCTAACACGAACCCTAACCCTAAACCTAACCCTAACACGAACCCTAAACCGAAACCTAACTCGAACCCTAACCCTAACCCGAACCCTAACCCGAGCACGAACCCTAACCCTAACCCTAACCCTAACCCTAATCCTAACCCTAACCCGAACCCTAAAACTAACCCAAACCCGAACCCTAACCCTAACCCTAACCCTAACCCTAATCCGAACCCGAACCCTAACCCTAACCCGAACCCGAACCCTAACCCTAACCCTAACCCTAACCCGAACCCAAACCTAACCCTAAACCTAACACCTAACCCTAACCCAAAACGTAACCAGAACCCTAACCCTAACCCTAACCCGAACCCTAACCCTAACCCAAACCCTAACCCTAACCCGAACCCTAAACCTAAACCTAACCCTAACACTAACCCTAATCCTAACCCGAACCCGAATCCTAACCCGAACCCTAACCCTAACCCTAACCCTAACCCGAACCCTAACCCTAACCCACACCCGAACCCGAACCCTAAACCGAACCCGAACCCTAACACGAAACCTAACCCTAAACCTAAACCGAACCCTAACCCTAACCCTAACCGGAACCCTAACCCTAACCCTAACCCGAACCCTAACCCCTTACCCGAATCCTAACCCTAACCCGAACCCTAACCCGAACCCTAACGCTAACCCCGAACCCGAACCCTAACCCTAAACCTAACCCTAACCCGAACCCTAAACCGGACCCTAACCCGAACCCCAACCCTAACCCTAACCCGAACCCGAACCCTAATCCTAACCCTAACCCGAACCCTAACCCTAACCCGAACCCTAACACTAACCCTAACCCTAACCCGAACCCTATCCCTAACCCTAACCCGACCCCTTACCCGAACCCGAACCCTAACCCTAACCCGAACCCGAACCCTAACCCTAACCCGAACTCGAACACGAACCCAAACCCTAACCTAAACCTAACCCGAACCCTAACCCTAACCCTAACCCTAACCCTAACTCTAACCCTAAACCTAACCCTAACCTGAACCCTAACCCGAACCCTAACCCAAACCCGAACCCTAACCCGAACCCTAACCCTAACCCGAACCCTGACCCTAACCCTAACCCGAACCCTAAACCTAACCCTAACCCGAACCCTAAACCTAACACGAAACCTAACCCTAACCCTAACCCTAACCCTAACCCAAACCCGAACCCGAACCCTAACCCTAACCCTAACCCTAACCCTAACCCTAACCCCTAACCCTAACCCTAAACCTAACCATAACCCTAACCGTAAAACCAAACCCTAACCCTAAACCTAACCCTAACACTAACACGAACCCTAACCCTAACCCTAACCCAAACGCTAACCCTAACCCTAACACTAACCCTAAACCGAACCCTAACCCTAACCCTAACCCTAACCCCTAACCCTAACCCGAACCCTAAACCTAACCCGAACCCTAACCCTAACCCTAACTCGAACCCTAACCCGAACCCTGACCCTAACGCTAACCCTAACCCGAACCCTAACCCGAAATCTAACCCGACCCTAACCCTATCCCCTAACCCTAACCCTAACCTGAAACCTAACCTTAACCCGAACCCGAAACCTAACCCGAACCCTAACCCGAAACCTAACCCTAACCCGAACCCTAACCCGAAACCTAACCCTAACCCTAACCCGAACCCTAACCCGAACCCTAACCCTAACCGTAACCCGAAACCTAACCCTTACCAGAACCCTAACCCGAACCATAACCCTAACCCTAACCCTAAACCGAACCCTAAACTTAACCCTTACCCGAACCCTAAGCCCTTCCAGAAACCGAACCCGAACCCTAACCCGAACCCGAACCCTAACCCTACCCCGAACACGAACCCAAACCATAACCCTTACCCTAACCCGAACCCTAAACCTAACCCTAACCCAACCCTAACCCTATCCCTAACCCTAACCCGAACCGGAAACCTAACCCTAACCCGAACCCTAACCCGAACCCTAACCCGTACCCTAACACTAACCCTAACCCTAACCCTAACCCGAACCCTAACCCTAACCCAAACCCTAACCCTAAACCGAACCCTAAACCTAAACCTAACCCTAACACTAACCCTAACCCGAACCCGAAACCTAACCCGAACCCTAACCCTAACCCTAACCCTAACACGAACCTTAAGCCTAACCTACCCCCGAACCCGAACCCTAAACCGAACCCGAACCCTAAAACGAAACCTAACCCTAACCCTAACCCGAACCCTAACCCTAACCCGAACCCTAACCCGAACACTAACCCGAACCCTAAACCGAACCCTAAACCGAACCCTAACCCGAACCCTAATCCTAACCCTAACCGGAACCCTAACCCGAACCCTAACCCTAACCCTAACCCGAAACCTAACCCTAACCCTAACACAAACCCTAACCCGAACCCTAACCCGTACCCTAACACTAACCCTAACCCTAACCCTAACCCGAACCCTAACCCTAACCCAAACCCTAACCCTAACCCGAACCCTAAACCTAAACCTAACCCTAACACTAACCCTAACACTAACCCGAACCCGAATCCTAACCCGAACCCTAACCCTAACCCTAACCCGAACCCTAACCCGAACCCGAACCCTAACCCGAACCCTGACCCTAACCCTAAATCGAACACTAAACATAACCCTAACCCTAACCCTATCCCGAACCTTAACCCTAAACCTAACCCTAACCCTAACCCGAAACCGAACCCTAACCCTAACCCGAACCCTAACCCTAATACGTACCCGAACCCTAACCCTAACCCGAACCCTTACCCTAACCCTAACCCTAACCCTAACCAGAACCCTAACCCTAACCCTAACACCTAACCCAAACCCTAACCCTAACCATAACCCTAACCCTAACCCTAACCCTAACCCAAAACCTAACCCTAACCCGAACCCTAACCCTAATCCTAACCCTAACCCTAACCCTAACCCTAACCCGAACCCGAACCCTAACCCTAAACCTAACCCGAAACCTAACCCTAAACCTAACCCTAACCCGAAACCTAACGCTAACCCGAACCTGAACCCTAACACGAACCCTAAACCTAAACCTAACCCTAACCCGAACCCTAACCCGAAACCTAACTCGAACCATAACCCTAACCCGAACCCTAACCCAAGCACGAACCCTAACCCTAACCCTAACCCTAACTCTAATCCTAACCCTAACCCGAACCCTAATCCTAACCCAAACCCGAACCCTAACCCTAACCCTAACCTTAACCCTAATCCGAACCCGAACCCTAACCCTAACCCGAACCCGAACCCTAAACCTAACCCTAACCCTAACCCGAACTCTAACCCTAACCATAACCCTAACCCCTAACCCTAACCCAAAACGTAACCATAACCCTAATCCTAACCCAAACCCGAACCCTAACCCTAACCCTAACCGTACCCCGAACCCTAACCCTAACCCTAACCAGAAACCTAACCCGAACCCGAACCCTAACCCGAACCCGAACCCTAACCCTAACCCTAAAACTAACCCGAACCCTAACCCGAACCCTAACTAGAACCCTAACCCTAACCCGAACCCTAACTCGAACCCGAACCCTAACCCTAACCAGAACCCTAACCCGAAACCTAACCCTAACCCTAACCCTAACCCTAACCCTAACTCTAACCCTAAACCTAACCCTAACCCGAACCCTAACCCTAACCCGAACACTAACCCGAACCCTAACCCGAACCCTAAACCTAACCCTAACCCGAACCCTAAACCGAACCCTAACCCAAACCCGAACCCTAACCCGAACCCTAACCCTAACCGGAACCCTGACCCTAACCCTAACACGAAACCTAACCCTAACCCTAACCCTAACCCTAACCCAAACCCGAACCCGAAACCTAACCCTAACCCTAACCCTAACCCTAACCCTAACCCTAACCCCTAACCCTAACCCTAACCCTAACCATAACCCTAACCCTAAAACCAAACCCTAACCCTAAACCTAACCCTAACACTAACACGAACCCTAACCCTAACCCTAACCCGAACACTAACCCTAACCCTAACCCTAACCCTAACCCGAACCCGAACCCTAAACCTAACCCTAACCCTAACCCCTAACCCTAACCCGAACCCTAAACCTAACCCGAACCCTAACCCTAACCCTAACCCGAACCCTAACCCTAACCCTAACTCTAACCCTAACTCGAACCCTAACCCGAACCCTGACCCTAACCCTAACCCTAACCCTAACCAGAACCCTAACCCGAAATCTAACCCGACCCTAACCCTATCCCCTAACCCTAAACCTAACCTGAAACCTAACCTTAACCCGAACCCGAACCCTAACCCGAACCCTAACCCGAAACCTAACCCTAACCCGAACCCTAACCCGAACCCTAACCCTAACCGTAACCCGAACCCTACCCCGAACCCTAACCCTAACCGTAACCCGAACCCTAACCCTAACCCTAACCAGAACCCTAAACAGAACCCTAACCCTACCCCTAACCCTAACCCTAACCCTAAACCGAACCCTAACCTTAACCCTAACCTGAACACTAACCACTATCCAGAACCCGAACCCGAACCCTAACCCGAACCCGAACACTAACCCTACCCCGAACCCGAACCCAAACCATAACCCTTACCCTAACCCGAACCCTAAACCTAACCATAACCCAACCCTAACCCTATCCCTAACCCTAACCCGAAATCGAACACTAACCCTAAACCGAACCCTAACCCGAACCCTAACACGTACCCTAACACTAATCCTAACACTAACCCTAACCCGAACCCTAACCCTAACCCAAACCCTAACCCTAACCCGAACCCTAAACCTAAACCTAACCCTAACACTAACCCTAACACTAACCCGAACCCGAATCCTAACCCGAACCCTAACCCTAACCCTAACCCTAACCCGAACCCTAACCCGAACCCGAACCCTAACCCGAACCCTGACCCTAACCCTAAATCGAACCCTAAACCTAACCCTAACCCTAACCCTAACCCGAACCCTAACCCTAACCCTAAACCTAACCCTAACCAGAACCCTAACCCTAACCCTAACCCTAACACCTAACCCAAACCCTAACCCTAACCATAACCCTAACCCTAACCCTAAACCAAAACCTAACCCTAACCCGAACCCTAACCCTAATCCTAACCCTAACCCTAACCCGAACCCGAACCCTAACCCGAACCCTACCCTAACCCTAAACCTAACCCTAACCCGAACCCTAACCCTAAACATAACCCGAACCCTAACCCTAAACCTAACCCTAACCCTAACCCGAACCCTAACCCTAACACTAACCCTAACCCCAAACCCTAACCCGAACCCTAAACCTAACCCGAACCCTAAACCTAACCCTAACCCTAACCCTAAACCTAAACCTAACCCTAACCCTAACTCGAACCCTAACGCGAACCCTAACACTAACCCTAACCCTAACCCGAACCCGAACACTAACCCTAAACCGAACCCTAACCCTAAACCTAAACCGAACCCTAACCCGAACCCGAACCCTAACCCGAACCCGAACCCTAACCCTAACCCTAAAACTAACCCGAACCCTAACCCGAAATCTAACTAGAACCCTAACCCTAACCCGAACCCTAACTCGAACCCGAACGTTAACCCTAACCCGAACCCTAACCCGAACCCTAACCCTAACCATAACCCTAACCCTAACCCTAACTCTAACCCTAAACCTAACCCTAACCCGAACCCTAACCCTAACCCGAACACTAACCCGAACCCTAACCCGAACCCTAAACCTAACCCTAACCCGAACCCTAAACCGAACCCTAACCCAAACCCGAACCCTAACCCGAACCCGAACCCTAACCCGAACCCTGACCCTAACCCTAAACAGAACCCTAACCCTAACCCTAACCCTAACCCTAACCCTAAACCGAACCCTAACCTTAACCCTAACCCGAACCCTAACCCCTATCCAGAACCCGAACCCGAACCCTAACCCGAACCCGAACCCTAACCCTACCCCGAACCCGAACCCAAACCATAACCCTTACCCTAACCCGAACCCTAAACCTAACGCTAACCCAACCCTAACCCTATCCCTAACCCTAACCCGAACCCGAACACTAACCCTAACCCGAACCCTAACCCGAACCCTAACCCGTACCCTAACACTAACCCTAACCCTAACCCTAACCCAAACCCTAACCCTAACCATAACACTAACACTAACCCTAACCCTAACCCTAAACCGAACCCTAACCTTAACCCTAACCCGAACCCTAACCCCTATCCAGAACCCGAACCCGAACCCTAACCCGAACCCGAACCCTAACCCTACCCCGAACCCGAACCCAAACCATAACCCTTACCCTAACCCGAACCCTAAACCTAACGCTAACCCAACCCTAACCCTATCCCTAACCCTAACCCGAACCCGAACACTAACCCTAACCCGAACCCTAACCCGAACCCTAACCCGTACCCTAACACTAACCCTAACCCTAACCCTAACCCAAACCCTAACCCTAACCATAACCCTAACCCTAACCCTAACCCAAAACCTAACCCTAACCCGAACCCTAACCCTAATCCTAACCCTAACCCTAACCCTAACCCTAACCCTAACCCGAACCCTAACCCTAACCCTAACCCGAAACCTAACCCTAAACCTAACCCTAACCCTAACCCTAACGCTAACCCGAACCTGAACCCTAACACGAACCCTAACCCTAAACCTAACCCTAACACGAACCCTAACCCTAAACCTAACTCGAACCCTAACCCTAACCCGAACCCTAACCCGAGCACGAACCCTAACCCTAAGCCTAACCCTAACCCTAATCCTAACCCTAACCCGAACCCTAATCCTAACCCAAACCCGAACCCTAACCCTAACCCTAACACTAACCCTAATCCGAACCCGAACCCTAACCCTAACCCAAACCCGAACCCTAACCCTAACCCTAACCCTAACCCGAACCCTAACCCTAACCCTAACCCGAACTCTAACCCTAAACCTAACCCTAACCCGAACCCTAACCCTAACCCGAACACTAACCCGAACCCTAACACGAACCCTAAACCTAACCCTAACCCGAACCCTAACCCGAACCCTAATCCAAACACGAACCCTAAACCGAACCCGAACCCTAAACAGAACCCTGACCCTAACCCGAACCCGAACCCTAAACCTAACCCTAACCCGAACCCTAACCCGAACCCTAACCCAAAACCGAACCCTAACCCGAACCCTAACCCTAACCCGAAACCTGACCCTAACCCTAACCCGAACCCTAAACCTAACCCTAACCCGAACCCTAACCCTAGCACGAAACCTAACCCTAACCCTAACCCTAACCCTAACCCAAACCCGAACCCGAACCCTAACCCTAACACTAACCCTAACCCTAACCCCTAACCCTAACCCTAACCCTAACCATAACCCTAACCCTAAAACCAAACCCTAACCCTAAACAACCCTAACACTAACACGAACCCTAACCCTAACCCTAACCCGAACACTAACCCTAACCCTAACCCTAACCCTAACCCGAACCCGAACCCTAAACCTAACCCTAACCCTAACCCTAACCCTAACCCGAACCCTAAACCTAACCCTAAACCTAACCCTTACCCTAACCCGAACCCTAAACCTAACCCTAACCCAACCCTAACCCTATCCCTATCCCTAACCCGAACCCGAAACCTAACCCTAAACCGAACCCTAACCCGAACCCTAACCCGTACCCTAACACTAACCCTAACCCTAACCCTAACCCGAACCCTAACCCTAACCGAAACCCTAACCCTAAACCGAACCCTAAACCTAAACCTAACCCTAACACTAACCCTAAACCGAACCCGAATCCTAACCCGAACTTAACCCTAACCCTAACCCTAACCCGAACCCTAAGCCTAACAAACACCCGAATCCGAACCCTAAACCGAACCCGAACCCTAACACGAAACCTAACCCTAACCCTAAACCGAACTCTAACCCTAACCCGAACCCTAACCCGAACACTAACCCGAACCCTAACCCGAACCCTAAATCGAACCCTAACCCGAACCCTAATCCTAAACCTAACCCGAACCCTAACCCGAACCCTAACTCTAACCCTAACCCGAACCCTAACCCTAACCCTAACACAAACCCTAAACCAAACCCTAACCCTAACACTAACCCTAACCGTAAACCTAACCCGAACCCTAACCCTAACCCAAACCCTAACCCTAACCAAAACCCTAAACCTAAACCTAACCCGAACACTAACCCTAACCCTAACCCGAACCCGAACCCTAACCCGAACCCTACCCTAACCCTAAACCCAACCCTAACCCGAACCCTAACCCTAACCCTAACCCGAACCCTAACCCTAAACCTAACCCTAACCCTAACCAGAACCCTAACCCTAACACTAACCCTAATCCCAAACCCTAACCCGAACCCTAAACCTAACCCGAACCCTAAACCTAACCCTAACCCGAACCCTAAACCTAAACCTAACCCTAATCCTAACTCGAACACTAACCCGAACCCTAACCCTAACCCTAACCCTAAACCGAACCCGAACCCTAACCCTAACCCGAACCCTAACCCTAACCCTAAACCGAACCCTAACCCGAACCCGAACCCTAACCCAAACCCGAACCCTAACCCTAACCCTAAAACTAACCCGAACCCTAACCCGAACCCTAACTAGAACCCTAACCCTAACCCGAACCCTAACTCGAACCCGAACCCTAACCCTAACCCGAACCCTAACCCGAACCCTAACCCTAACCCTAACCCTAACCCTAACCCTAACTCTAACCCTAAACCTAACCCTAACCCGAACACTAACCCTAACCCGAACACTAACCCGAACCCTAATCCGAACCCTAAACCTAACCCTAACCCGAACCCTAAACCGAACCCTAACCCAAACCCGAACCCTAACCCGAACCCTAACCCTAACCCGAACCCTGACCCTAACCCTAACCCGAACCCTAACCCTAACCCTAACCCGAAACCTAACCCTAAACCTAACCCTAACACTAACCCTAACGCTAACCCAAACCTGAACCCTAACACGAACCCTAAACCTAAACCTAACCCTAACCCGAACCGTAACCCGAAACCTAACTCGAACCCTAACCCTAACCCGAACCCTAACCCGACCACGAACCCTAACCCTAACCCTAACCCTAACCCTAATCCTAACTCTAACACGAACCCTAAAACTAACCCAAACCCGAACCCTAACCCTAACCCTAACCCTAACCCTAATCCGAACCCGAACCCTAACCCTAACCCGAACCCGAACCCTAACCCTAACCCTAACCCTAACCCGAACCCTAACCCTAACCCTAACCCTAACCCCTAACCCTAACCCAAAACGTAACCAGAACCCTAACCCTAACCCTAACCCGAACCCTAACCCTAACCCAAACCCTAACCCTAACCCGAACCCTAAACCTAAACCTAACCCTAACACTAACCCTAACACTAACCCGAACCCGAATCCTAACCCGAACCCTAACCCTAACCCTAACCCGAACCCTAACCCTAACCCACACCCGAACCCGAACCCTAAACCGAACCCGATCCCTAACACGAAACCTAACCCTAAACCTAAACCGAACCCTAACCCTAACCCTAACCGGAACCCTAAACCTAACCCTAACCCGAACCCTAACCCCTTACCCGAATCCTAACCCTAACCCGAACCCTAACCCGAACCCTAACGCTAACCCCGAACCCGAACCCTAACCCTAACCCTAACCCTAACCCGAACCCTAAACCGGACCCTAACCCGAACCCCAACCCTAACCCTAACCCGAACCCGAACCCTAATCCTAACCCTAACCCGAACCCTAACCCTAACCCGAACCCTAACACTAACCCTAACCCTAACCCGAACCCTATCCCTAACCCTAACCCGACCCCTTACCCGAACCCGAACCCTAACCCTAACCCGAACCCGAACCCTAACCCTAACCCGAACTCGAACACGAACCCAAACCCTAACCTAAACCTAACCCGAACCCTAACCCTAACCGTAACCCTAACCCTAACTCTAACCCTAAACCTAACCCTAACCCTAACCCTATCCCGAACCCTAACCCAAACCCGAACCCTAACCCGAACCCTAACCCTAACCCGAACCCTGAACCTAACCCTAAACCGAACCCTAAACCTAACCCTAACCCGAACCCTAAACCTAACACGAAACCTAACCCTAACCCTAACCCTAACCATAACCAAAACCCGAACCCGAACCCTAACCCTAACCCTAACCCTAACCCTAACCCTAACCCCTAACCCTAACCCTAAACCTAACCATAACCCTAACCCTAAAACCAAACCCTAACCCTAAACCTAACCCTAACACTAACACGAACCCTAACCCTAACCCTAACCCAAACGCTAACCCTAACCCTAACACTAACCCTAACCCGAACCCTAACCCTAAACCTAACCCTAACCCCTAACCCTAACCCGAACCCTAAACCTAACCCGAACCCTAACCCTAAACCTAACCCGAACCCTAACCCTAACCCTAACGCTAACCCTAACCCGAACCCTAACCCGAAATCTAACCCGACCCTAACCCTATCCCCTAACCCTAACCCTAACCTGAAACCTAACCTTAACCCGAACCCGAGCCCTAACCCGAACCCTAACCCGAAACCTAACCCTAACCCGAACCCTAACCCGAACCCTAACCCTAACCCTAACCCGAACCCTAACCCGAACCCTAACCCTAACCGTAACCCGAACCCTAACCCTAACCAGAACCCTAACCCGAACCATAACCCTAACCCTAACCCTAACCCTAAACCGAACCCTAAACTTAACCCTTACCCGAACCCTAAACCCTTCCAGAAACCGAACCCGAACCCTAACCCGAACCCGAACCCTAACCCTACCCCGAACACGAACCCAAACCATAACCCTTACCCTAAACCGAACCCTAAACCTAACCCTAACCCAACCCTAACCCTATCCCTAACCCTAACCCGAACCCGAAACCTAACCCTAACCCGAACCCTAACCCGAACCCTAACCCGTACCCTAACACTAACCCTAACCCTAACCCTAACCCGAACCCTAACCCTAACCCAAACCCTAACCCTAAACCGAACCCTAAACCTAAACCTAACCCTAACACTAACCCTAACCCGAACCCGAAACCTAACCCGAACCCTAACCCTAACCCTAACCCTAACACGAAACCTAAGCCTAACCTACCACCGAACCCGAACCCTAAACCGAACCCGAACCCTAACACGAAACCTAACCCTAACCCTAACCCGAACCCTAACCCTAACCCGAACCCTAACCCGAACACTAACCCGAACCCTAAACCGAACCCTAAACCGAACCCTAACCCGAACCCTAATCCTAACCCTAACCGGAACCCTAACCCGAACCCTAACCCTAACGCTAACCCGAAACCTAACCCTAACCCTAACACAAACCCTAACCCGAACCCTAACCCGTACCCTAACACTAACCCTAACCCTAACCCGAACCCTAACCCTAACCCAAACCCTAACCCTAACCCGAACCCTAAACCTAAACCTAACCCTAACACTAACCCTAACACTAACCCGAACACGAATCCTAACCCGAACCCTAACCCTAACCCTAACCCTAACCCGAACCCTAACCCGAACCCGAACCCTAACCCGAACCCTGACCCTAACCCTAAATCGAACCCTAAACCTAACCCTAACCCTAACCCTATCCCGAACCTTAACCCTAAACCTAACCCTAACCCGAACCCTAACCCGAAACCGAACCCTAACCCTAACCCTAACCCTAACCCTAACCCTAATACGAACGCGAAACCTAACCCTAACCCGAACCCTAACCCTAACCCTAACCCTAACCAGAACCCTAACCCTAACCCTAACCCTAACACCTAACCCAAACCCTAACCCTAACCCTAACCCTAACCCTAACCCTAACCCAAAATCTAACCCTAACCCGAAACCTAACCCTAATCCTAACCCTAACCCTAACCCTAACCCTAACCCGAACCCGAACCCTAACCCTAACCCTAACCCGAAACCTAACCCTAAACCTAACCCTAACCCTAACCCTAACGCTAACCCGAACCTGAACCCTAACACGAACCCTAACCCTAAACCTAACCCTAACCCGAACCCTAACCCGAAACCTAACTCGAAACCTAACCCTAACCCGAACCCTAACCCAAGCACGAACCCTAACCCTAACCCTAACCCTAACTCTAATCCTAACCCTAACCCGAACCCTAATCCTAACCCAAACCCGAACCCTAACCCTAACCCTAACCCTAAACCTAATCCGAACCCGAACCCTAACCCTAACCCGAACCCGAACCCTAAACCTAACCCTAACCCTAACCCGAACCCTAACCCTAACCCTAACCCTAACCCCTAACCCTAACCCAAAACGTAACCATAACCCTAACCCTAACCCTAACCCGAACCCTAACCCTAACCCAAACACTAACCCTAACCCGAACCCTAAACCTAAACCTAACCCTAACACTAACCCTACCCCTAACCCGAATCCGAATCCTAACCCGAACCCTAACCCTAACCCTAACCCTAACCCTAACCCTAACCCGAACCCTAACCCTAACCCACACCCGAACCCGAACCCTAAACCGAACCCGAACCCGAACCCTAACCCCTTACCCGAATCCTAACCCTAACCCGAACCCTAACCCGAACCCTAACGCTAACCCCGAACCCGAACCCTAACCCTAACCCTAACCCGAACCCTAAACCGGACCCTAACCCGAACCCCAACCCTAACCCTAACCCGAACCCGAACCCTAATCCTAACCCTAACCCGAACCCTAACCCTAACCCGAACCCTAACACTAACCCTAACCCTAACCCGAACCCTATCCCTAACCCTAACCCGACCCCTTACCCGAACCCGAACCCTACCCTAACCCGAACCCGAATCCTAACCCTAACCCGAACTCGAACACGAACCCAAACCCTAACCTAAACCTAACCCGAAACCTAACCCTAACCCTAACCCTAACCCTAACTCTAACCCTAAACCTAACCCTAACCTGAACCCTAACCCGAACCCTAACCCAAACCCGAACCCTAACCCGAACCCTAACCCTAACCCGAACCCTGACCCTAACCCTAACCCGAACCCTAAACCTAACCCTAACCCGAACCCTAAACCTAACACGAAACCTAACCCTAACCCTAACCCTAACCCTAACCCAAACCCGAACCCGAACCCTAACCCTAACCCTAACCCTAACCCTAACCCCTAACCCTAACCCTAACCCTAACCCTAACCATAACCCTAACCCTAAAACCAAACCCTAACCCTAAACCTAACCCTAACACTAACACGAACCCTAACCCTAACCCTAACCAAAACGCTAACCCTAACCCTAACACTAACCCTAACCCGAACCCTAACCCTAACCCTAACCCTAACCCCTAACCCTAACCCGAACCCTAAACCTAACACGAACCCTAACCCTAACCCAAACCCGAACCCTAACCCTAACCCTAACTCTAACCCTAACTCGAACCCTAACCCGAACCCTGACCCTAACCCTAACCCTAACACGAACCCTAACCCGAAATCTAACCCGACACTAACCCTATCCCCTAACCCTAACCCTAACCTGAAACCTAACCTTAACCCGAACCCGAACCCTAACCCGAACCCTAACCCGAAACCTAACCCTAACCCGAAACCTAACCCGAACCCTAACCCTAACCCTAACCCGAACCCTAACCCGAACCCTAACCCTAAACGTAACCCGAACCCTAACCCTAACCAGAACCCTAACCCGAACCCTAACCCTAACCCTAACCCTAACCCTAAACCGAACCCTAAACTTAACCCTAACCCTAACCCTAACCCCTAACCCTAACCCAAAACGTAACGATAACCCTAACCCTAACCCTAACCCGAACCCTAACCCTAACCCAAACCCTAACCCTAACCCGAACCCTAAACCTAAACCTAACCCTAACACTAACCCTAACCCTAACCCGAACCCGAATCCTAACCCGAACCCTAACCCTAACCCTAACCCTAACCCTAACCCGAACCCTAACCCTAACCCACACCCGAACCCGAACCCTAAACCGAACCCGAACCCTAACACGAAACCTAACCCTAACCTTAACCCTAATCCGAACCCTAAACCGGACCCTAACCCGAACCCCAACCCTAACCCTAACCCGAAACCGAACCCTAATCCTAACCCTAACCCGAACCCTAACCCTAAACCGAACCCTAACACTAACCCTAACCCTAACCCGAACCCTATCCCTAACCCTAACCCGACCCCTTACCCAAACCCGAACCCTAACCCTAACCCGAACCCGAACCCTAACCCTAATCCAAACTCGAACACGAACCCAAACCCTAACCTAAACCTAACCCGAACCCTAACCCTAACCCTAACCCTAACCCTAACTCTAACCCTAAACCTAACCCTAACCTGAACCCTAACCCGAACCCTAACCCAAACCCGAACCCTAACCCGAACCCTAACCCTAACCCGAACCCTGACCCTAACCCTAACCCGAACCCTAAACCTAACCCTAACCCGAACCCTAAACCTAACACGAAACCTAACCCTAACCCTAACCCTAACCCTAACCCAAACCCGAACCTGAACCCTAACCCTAACCCTAACCCTAACCCTAACCCCTAACCCTAACCCGAACCCTAACCCTAACTCTAACCCTAACTCGAACCCTAACCCGAACCCTGACCCTAACCCTAACCCTAACCCGAACCCTAACCCGAAATCTAACCCGACCCTAACCCTATCCCCTAACCCTAACCCTAACCTGAAACCTAACCTTAACCCGAACCCGAAACCTAACCCGAACCCTAACCCGAAACCTAACCCTAACCCGAACCCTAACCCGAACCCTAACCCTAACCCTAACCCGAACCCTAACCCGAACCCTAACCCTAACCGTAACCCGAACCCTAACCCTAACCAGAACCCTAACCCGAAACCTAACCCTAACCCTAACCCTAACCCTAAACCGAAACCTAAACTTAACCCTAACCCGAAACCTAACCCCTTCCAGAAACCGAACCCGAACCCTAACCCGAACCCGAACCCTAACCCTACCCCGAACACGAACCCAAACAATAACCCTTACCCTAACCCGAACCCTAAACCTAACCCTAACACAACCCTAACCCTATCCCTAACCCTAACCCGAACCCGAAACCTAACCCTAACCCGAACCCTAACCGGAACCCTAACCCGTACCCTAACACTAACCCTAACCCTAACCCTAACCCGAACCCTAACCCTAACCCAAACCCTAACCCTAAACCGAACCCTAAACCTAAACCTAACCCTAACACTAACCCTAAACCGAACCCGAAACCTAACCCGAACCCTAAACCTAACCCTAACCCTAACCCGAACCCTAAGCCTAACCAACACCCGAACCCGAACCCTAAACCGAACCCGAACCCTAACACGAAACCTAACCCTAACCCTAACCCGAACCCTAACCCTAACCCGAACCCTAACCCGAACACTAACCCGAACCCTAACCCGAACCCTAAACCGAACCCTAACCCGAACCCTAAACCTAACCCTAACCGGAACCCTAACGGGAACCCTAACCCTAACCCTAACCCTAACCCGAAATCTAACCCGACCCTAACCATAACCCCTAACCCTAACCCTAACCTGAAACCTAACCCTAACCCGAACCCGAACCCTAACCCTAACCCGAACCCTAAACCTAACCCTAACTCGAACCCTAACCCGAACCCGAACCCTAACCCGAACCCGAACCCTAACCCTAACCCTAATCCGAACCCTAACCCGAACCCTAACTCGAACCCTAACCCTAACCCGAACCCTAACTCGAACCCGAACCCTAACCCTAACCCGAACCCTAACCCGAACCCTAACCCTAACCCTAACCCTAACCCTAATCCTAACTCTAACCCTAAACCTAACCCTAACCCGAACCCTAACCCTAACCCGAACACTAACCCGAACCCTAACCCGAACCCTAAACCTAACCCTAACCCGAACCCTAACCCGAACCCTAACCCAAACCCGAACCCTAACCCGAAACCGAACCCTAACCCGAACCCTGACCCTAACACTAAATCGAACCATAAACCTAACCCTAACGCGAAACCTAACCCGAACCCTAACCCAAAACCGAACCCTAACCCGAACCCTAACCCTAACCCGAACCCTGACCCTAACCCTAACCCGAAACCTACACCTAACCCTAACCCGAACCCTAACCCTAACACGAAACCTAACCCTAACCCTAACCCTAACCCTAACCCAAACCTGAACCCGAACCCTAACCCTAAACCTAACCCTAACCCTAACCCCTAACACTAACCCTAACCCTAACCATAACCCTAACCCTAAAACCAAACCCTAACCCTAACCCTAACCCTAACCCTAACCCGAACCATAACCCTAACCCTAACCCTAACCCCTAACCCTAACCCGAACCCTAAACCTAACCCGAACCCTAACCCGAACCCGAACCCTAACCCTAACCCTAACCCGAACCCGAACCCTAACCCCTTACCCGAATCCTAACCCTAACCCGAACCCTAACCCGAACCCTAACCCTAACCCCGAACCCGAACCCTAAACCTAACCCTAACCCTAACCCGAACCCTAAACCGGACCCTAACCCGAAACCCAACCCTAACCCTAACCCGAACCCGAACCCTAATCCTAACCCTAACCCGAAACCTAACCCTAACCCGAACCCTAACACTAACCCTAACCCTAAACCGAACCCTATCCCTAACCCTAACCCGACCCCTTACCCGAACCCGAACCCTAACCCTAACCCGAACCCGAACCCTAACCCTAACCCGAACTCGAACACGAACCCAAACCCTAACGTAACCCTAACCCGAACCCTAACCCTAACCCTAACCCTAACCCTAACCCTAACTCTAACCCTAAACCTAACCCTAACCTGAACCCTAACCCGAACCCTAACCCAAACCCGAACCCTAAACCGAACCCTAACCCTAACCCGAACCCTGACCCTAACCCTAACCCGAACCCTAAACCTAACCCTAACCCGAACCCTAAACCTAACACGGAACCTAACCCTAACCCTAACCCTAACCCTAACCCAAACCCGAACCAGAACCCTAACCCTAACCCTAACCCTAACACGTAACCCTAACCCTAACCCTAACCCTAACCATAACCCTAACCCTAAAACCAAACCCTAACCCTAACCCTAACCCTAACACGTAACCCTAACCCTAACCCTAACCCTAACACGTAACCCTAACCCTAACCCTAACCCTAACCATAACCCTAACCCTAAAACCAAACCCTAACCCTAAACCTAACCCTAACACTAACACAAACCCTAACCCTAACCCTAACCCAAACGCTAACCCTAACCCTAACCCTAACCCTAACCCGAACCCTAACCCTAACCCTAACCCTAACCCTAACCCAAACCCGAACCCGAACCCTAACCCTAACACTAACCCTAACCCTAACCCCTAACCCTAACCCTAACCCTAACCATAACCCTAACCCTAAAACCAAACCCTAACCCTAAACAACCCTAACACTAACACGAACCCTAACCCTAACCCTAACCCGAACACTAACCCTAACCCTAACCCTAACCCTAACCCGAACCCGAACCCTAAACCTAACCCTAACCCTAACCCTAACCCTAAACCGAACCCTAAACCTAACCCTAAACCTAACCCTTACCCTAACCCGAACCCTAAACCTAACCCTAACCCAACCCTAACCCTATCCCTATCCCTAACCCGAACCCGAAACCTAACCCTAAACCGAACCCTAACCCGAACCCTAACCCGTACCCTAACACTAACCCTAACCCTAACCCTAACCCGAACCCTAACCCTAACCGAAACCCTAACCCTAAACCGAACCCTAAACCTAAACCTAACCCTAACACTAACCCTAAACCGAACCCGAATCCTAACCCGAACTTAACCCTAACCCTAACCCTAACCCGAACCCTAAGCCTAACAAACACCCGAACCCGAACCCTAAACCGAACCCGAACCCTAACACGAAACCTAACCCTAACCCTAACCCGAACCCTAACCCTAACCCGAACCCTAACCCGAACACTAACCCGAACCCTAACCCGAACCCTAAACCGAACCCTAACCCGAACCCTAATCCTAAACCTAACCCGAACCCTAACCCGAACCCTAACTCTAACCCTAACCCGAAACCTAACCCTAACCCTAACACAAACCCTAACCCAAACCCTAACCCTAACACTAACCCTAACCGTAAACCTAACCCGAACCCTAACCCTAACCCAAACCCTAACCCTAACCAAAACCCTAAACCTAAACCTAACCCGAACACTAACCCTAACCCTAACCCGAACCCGAACCCTAACCCGAACCCTACCCTAACCCTAAACCCAACCCTAACCCGAACCCTAACCCTAACCCTAACCCGAACCCTAACCCTAAACCTAACCCTAACCCTAACCAGAACCCTAACCCTAACACTAACCCTAATCCCAAACCCTAACCCGAACCCTAAACCTAACCCGAACCCTAAACCTAACCCTAACCCGAACCCTAAACCTAAACCTAACCCTAATCCTAACTCGAACCCTAACCCGAACCCTAACCCTAACCCTAACCCTAAACCGAACCCGAACCCTAACCCTAACCCGAACCCTAACCCTAACCCTAAACCGAACACTAACCCGAACCCGAACACTAACCCAAACCCGAACCCTAACCCTAAACCTAAAACTAACCCGAACCCTAACCCGAACCCTAACTAGAACCCTAACCCTAACCCGAACCCTAACTCGAACCCGAACCCTAACCCTAACCCGAACCCTAACCCGAACACTAACCCTAACCCTAACCCTAACCCTAACCCTAACTCTAACCCTAAACCTAACCCTAACCCGAACACTAACCCTAACCCGAACACTAACCCGAACCCTAATCCGAACCCTAAACCTAACCCTAACCCGAACCCTAAACCGAACCCTAACCCAAACCCGAACCCTAACCCGAACCCTATCCCTAACCCGAACCCTGACCCTAACCCTAACCCGAACCCTAACCCTAACCCTAACCCGAAACCTAACCCTAAACCTAACCCTAACACTAACCCTAACGCTAACCCAAACCTGAACCCTAACACGAACCCTAAACCTAAACCTAACCCTAACCCGAACCGTAACCCGAAACCTAACTCGAACCCTAACCCTAACCCGAACCCTAACCCGAGCACGAACCCTAACCCTAACCCTAACCCTAACCCTAATCCTAACCCTAACACGAACCCTAAAACTAACCCAAACCCGAACCCTAACCCTAACCCTAACCCTAACCCTAATCCGAACCCGAACCCTAACCCTAACCCGAACCCGAACCCTAACCCTAACCCTAACCCTAACCCGAACCCTAACCCTAACCCTAACCCTAACCCCTAACCCTAACCCAAAACGTAACCAGAACCCTAACCCTAACCCTAACCCGAACCCTAACCCTAACCCAAACCCTAACCCTAACCCGAACCCTAAACCTAAACCTAACCCTAACACTAACCCTAACCCTAACCCGAACCCGAATCCTAACCCGAACCCTAACCCTAACCCTAACCCGAACCCTAACCCTAACCCAAACCCTAACCCTAACCCGAACCCTAAACCTAAACCTAACCCTAACACTAACCCTAACCCTAACCCGAACCCGAATCCTAACCCGAACCCTAACCCTAACCCTAACCCGAACCCTAACCCTAACCCACACCCGAACCCGAACCCTAAACCGAACCCGATCCCTAACACGAAACCTAACCCTAAACCTAAACCGAACCCTAACCCTAACCCTAACCGGAACCCTAAACCTAACCCTAACCCGAACCCTAACCCCTTACCCGAATCCTAACCCTAACCCGAACCCTAACCCGAACCCTAACGCTAACCCCGAACCCGAACCCTAACCCTAACCCTAACCCGAACCCTAAACCGGACCCTAACCCGAACCCCAACCCTAACCCTAACCCGAACCCGAACCCTAATCCTAACCCTAACCCGAACCCTAACCCTAACCCGAACCCTAACACTAACCCTAACCCTAACCCGAACCCTATCCCTAACCCTAACCCGACCCCTTACCCGAACCCGAACCCTAACCCTAACCCGAACCCGAACCCTAACCCTAACCCGAACTCGAACACGAACCCAAACCCTAACCTAAACCTAACCCGAACCCTAACCCTAACCGTAACCCTAACCCTAACTCTAACCCTAAACCTAACCCTAACCTGAACCCTAACCCGAACCGTAACCCAAACCCGAAACCTAACCCGAACCCTAACCCTAACCCGAACCCTGACCCTAACCCTAAACCGAACCCTAAACCTAACCCTAACCCGAACCCTAAACCTAACACGAAACCTAACCCTAACCCTAACCCTAACCATAACCCAAACCCGAACCCGAACCCTAACCCTAACCCTAACCCTAACCCTAACCCCTAACCCTAACCCTAAACCTAACCATAACCCTAACCCTAAAACCAAACCCTAACCCTAACCCTAAACCTAACCCTAACACTAACACGAACCCTAACCCTAACCCTAACCCAAACGCTAACCCTAACCCTAACACTAACCCTAACCCGAACCCTAACCCTAAACCTAACCTTAACCCCTAACCCTAACCCGAACCCTAAACCTAACCCGAACCCTAACCCTAAACCTAACCCGAACCCTAACCCTAACCCTAACTCTAACCCTAACTCGAACCCTAACCCGAACCCTGACCCTAACGCTAACCCTAACCCGAACCCTAACCCGAAATCTAACCCGACCCTAACCCTATCCCCTAACCCTAACCCTAACCTGAAACCTAACCCTAACCAGAACCCTAACCCGAACCATAACCCTAACCCTAACCCTAACCCTAAACCGAACCCTAAACTTAACCCTTACCCGAACCCTAACCCCTTCCAGAAACCGAACCCGAACCCTAACCCGAACCCGAACCCTAACCCTACCCCGAACACGAACCCAAACCATAACCCTTACCCTAAACCGAACCCTAAACCTAACCCTAACCCAACCCTAACCCTATCCCTAACCCTAACCCGAACCCGAAACCTAACCCTAACCCGAACCCTAACCCGAACCCTAACCCGTACCCTAACACAAACCCTAACCCTAACCCTAACCCGAACCCTAACCCTAACCCAAACCCTAACCCTAAACCGAACCCTAAACCTAAACCTAACCCTAACACTAACCCTAACCCGAACCCGAAACCTAACCCGAACCCTAACCCTAACCCTAACCCTAACCCGAAACCTAAGCCTAACCTACCACCGAACCCGAACCCTAAACCGAACCCGAACCCTAACACGAAACCTAACCCTAACCCTAACCCGAACCCTAACCCTAACCCGAACCCTAACCCGAACACTAACCCGAACCCTAAACCGAACCCTAAACCGAACCCTAACCCGAACCCTAATCCTAACCCTAACCGGAACCCTAACCCGAACCCTAACCCTAACGCTAACCCGAAACCTAACCCTAACCCTAACACAAACCCTAACCCGAACCCTAACCCGTACCCTAACCCTAACCCTAACCCTAACCCTAACCCTAACCCGAACCCTAACCCTAACCCAAACCCTAACCCTAACCCGAACCCTAAACCTAAACCTAACCCTAACACTAACCCTAACACTAACCCGAACACGAATCCTAACCCGAACCCTAACCCTAACCCTAACCCGAACCCTAACCCGAACCCGAACCCTAACCCGAACCCTGACCCTAACCCTAAATCGAACCCTAAACCTAACCCTAACCCTAACCCTATCCCGAACCTTAACCCTAAACCTAACCCTAACCCGAACCCTAACCCGAAACCGAACCCTAACCCTAACCCTAACCCTAACCCTAATACGAACGCGAAACCTAACCCTAACCCGAACCCTAACCCTAACCCTAACCCTAACCAGAACCCTAACCCTAACCCTAACCCTAACACCTAACCCAAACCCTAACCCTAACCCTAACCCTAACCCTAACCCTAACCCAAAACCTAACCCTAACCCGAACCCTAACCCTAATCCTAACCCTAACCCTAACCCTAACCCTAACCCGAACCCGAACCCTAACCCTAACCCTAACCCGAAACCTAACCCTAAACCTAACCCTAACCCTAACCCTAACGCTAACCCGAACCTGAACCCTAACACGAACCCTAACCCTAAACCTAACCCTAACCCGAACCCTAACCCGAAACCTAACTCGAACCCTAACCCTAACCCGAACCCTAACCCTAACCCGAACCCTAACCCTAACCCTAACCCTAACCCCTAACCCTAACCCAAAACGTAACCATAACCCTAACCCTAACCCTAACCCGAACCCTAACCCTAACCCAAACACTAACCCTAACCCGAACCCTAAACCTAAACCTAACCCTAACACTAACCCTAACCCTAACCCGAACCCGAATCCTAACCCGAACCCTAACCCTAACCCTAACCCTAACCCTAACCCGAACCCTAACCCTAACCCACACCCGAACCCGAACCCTAAACCGAACCCGAACCCGAACCCTAACCCCTTACCCGAATCCTAACCCTAACCCGAACCCTAACCCGAACCCTAACGCTAACCCCGAACCCGAACCCTAACCCTAACCCTAACCCGAACCCTAAACCGGACCCTAACCCGAACCCCAACCCTAACCCTAACCCGAACCCGAACCCTAATCCTAACCCTAACCCGAACCCTAACCCTAACCCGAACCCTAACACTAACCCTAACCCTAACCCGAACCCTATCCCTAACCCTAACCCGACCCCTTACCCGAACCCGAACCCTAACCCTAACCCGAACCCGAATCCTAACCCTAACCCGAACTCGAACACGAACCCAAACCCTAACCTAAACCTAACCCGAAACCTAACCCTAACCCTAACCCTAACCCTAACTCTAACCCTAAACCTAACCCTAACCTGAACCCTAACCCGAACCCTAACCCAAACCCGAACCCTAACCCGAACCCTAACCCGAACCCTGACCCTAACTCTAACCCGAACCCTAAACCTAACCCTAACCCGAACCCTAAACCTAACACGAAACCTAACCCTAACCCTAACCCTAACCCTAACCCAAACCCGAACCCGAACCGTAACCCTAACCCTAAACCTAACCCTAACCCTAACCCCTAACCCTAACCCTAACCCTAACCCTAACCATAACCCTAACCCTAAAACCAAACCCTAACCCTAAACCGAACCCTAACACTAACACGAACCCTAACCCTAACCCTAACCAAAACGCTAACCCTAACCCTAACACTAACCCTAACCCGAACCCTAACCCTAACCCTAACCCTAACCCCTAACCCTAACCCGAACCCTAAACCTAACACGAACCCTAACCCTAACCCAAACCCGAACCCTAACCCTAACCCTAACTCTAACCCTAACTCGAACCCTAACCCGAACCCTGACCCTAACCCTAACCCTAACACGAACCCTAACCCGAAATCTAACCCGACCCTAACCCTATCCCCTAACCCTAACCCTAACCTGAAACCTAACCTTAACCCGAACCCGAACCCTAACCCGAACCCTAACCCGAAACCTAACCCTAACCCGAACCCTAACCCGAACCCTAACCCTAACCCTAACCCGAACCCTAACCCGAACCCTAACCCTAAACGTAACCCGAACCCTAACCCTAACCAGAACCCTAACCCGAACCCAAACCCTAACCCTAACCCTAACCCTAAACCGAACCCTAAACTTAACCCTAACCCTAACCCTAACCCCTAACCCTAACCCAAAACGTAACGATAACCCTAACCCTAACCCTAACCCGAACCCTAACCCTAACCCAAACCCTAACCCTAACCCGAACCCTAAACCTAAACCTAACCCTAACACTAACCCTAACCCTAACCCGAACCCGAATCCTAACCCGAACCCTAACCCTAACCCTAACCCTAACCCGAACCCTAACCCTAACCCACACCCGAACCCGAACCCTAAACCGAACCCGAACCCTAACACGAAACCTAACCCTAAACCTAAACCGAACCCTAACCCTAACCCTAAACGGAACCCTAACCCTAACCCTAACCCGAACCCGAACCCTAACCCCGAACCCGAAACCTAACCCTAACCTTAACCCTAACCCGAACCCTAAACCGGACCCTAACCCGAACCCCAACCCTAACCCTAACCCGAACCCGAACCCTAATCCTAACCCTAACCCGAACCCTAACCCTAACCCGAACCCTAACACTAACCCTAACCCTAACCCGAACCCTATCCCTAACCCTAACCCGACCCCTTACCCGAACCCGAACCCTAACCCTAACCCGAACCCGAACCCTAACCCTAATCCAAACTCGAACACGAACCCAAACCCTAACCTAAACCTAACCCGAACCCTAACCCTAACCCTAACCCTAACCCTAACTCTAACCCTAAACCTAACCCTAACCTGAACCCTAACCCGAACCCTAACCCAAACCCGAACCCTAACCCGAAACCTAACCCTAACCCGAACCCTGACCCTAACCCTAACCCGAACCCTAAACCTAACCCTAACCCGAACCCTAAACCTAACACGAAACCTAACCCTAACCCTAACCCTAACCCTAAACCAAACCCGAACCCGAACCCTAACCCTAACCCTAACCCTAACCCTAACCCCTAACCCTAACCCGAACCCTAACCCTAACTCTAACCCTAACTCGAACCCTAACCCGAACCCTGACCCTAACCCTAACCCTAACCCGAACCCTAACCCGAAATCTAACCCGACCCTAACCCTATCCCCTAACCCTAACCCTAACCTGAAACCTAACCTTAACCCGAACCCGAACCCTAACCCGAACCCTAACCCGAAACCTAACCCTAACCCGAACCCTAACCCGAACCCTAACCCTAACCCTAACCCGAACCCTAACCCGAACCCTAACCCTAACCGTAACCCGAACCCTAACCCTAACCAGAACCCTAACCCGAAACCTAACCCTAACCCTAACCCTAACCCTAAACCGAAACCTAAACTTAACCCTAACCCGAAACCTAACCCCTTCCAGAAACCGAACCCGAACCCTAACCCGAACCCGAACCCTAAACCTACCCCGAACACGAACCCAAACCATAACCCTTACCCTAACCCGAACCCTAAACCTAACCCTAACCCAACCCTAACCCTATCCCTAACCCTAACCCGAACCCGAAACCTAACCCTAACCCGAACCCTAACCGGAACCCTAACCCGTACCCTAACACTAACCCTAACCCTAACCCTAACCCGAACCCTAACCCTAACCCAAACCCTAACCCTAAACCGAACCCTAAACCTAAACCTAACCCTAACACTAACCCTAACCCGAACCCGAAACCTAACCCGAACCCTAAACCTAACCCTAACCCTAACCCGAACCCTAAGCCTAACCAACACCCGAACCCGAACCCTAAACCGAACCCGAACCCTAACACGAAACCTAACCCTAACCCTAACCCGAACCCTAACCCTAACCCGAACCCTAACCCGAACACTAACCCGAACCCTAACCCGAACCCTAAACCGAACCCTAACCCGAACCCTAAACCTAACCCTAACCGGAACCCTAACGGGAACCCTAACCCTAACCCTAACCCTAACCCTAACCCTAACCCTAACCCGAACCCTAACCGGAACACTAACACTAACCCTAACCCGAACCCGAACCCTAACCCGAACCCTACCCTAACCCTAAACCTAACCCTAACCCGAACCCTAACCCTAACACTAACCCTAACCCCAAACACTAACCCGAACCCTAAACCTAACCCGAACCCTAAACCTAAACCTAAACCGAACCCTAAACCTAAACCTAACCCTAACCCTAACTCGAACCCTAACCCGAACCCTAACCCTAACCCTAACCCTAACCCGAACCCGAACACTAACCATAACCCGAACCCTAACCCTAACCCTAAACCGAACCCTAACCCGAACCCGAACCCTAACCCGAACCCGAGCCCTAACCCTAACCCTAAAACTAACCCGAACCCTAACCCGAACCCTAACTAGAACCCTAACCCTAACCCGAACCCTAAATCGAACCCGAACCCTAACCCTAACCCGAACCCTAACCCGAGCCCTAAACCTAACCCTAACCCTAACCCTAACCCTAACTCTAACCCTAAACCTAACCCTAACCCGAACCCTAACCCTGACCCGAACACTAACCCGAACCCTAACCCGAACCCTAACCCGAACCCTAACCCGAACCCTAACCCGAACCCTAACCCAAACCCGAACCCTAACCCGAACCCGAACCCTAACCCGAAACCTGACCCTAAACCTAAATCGAACCCTAAACCTAACCCTAACCCGAACCCTACCCGAACCCTAACCCAAAACCGAACCCTAACCCGAACCCTAACCCTAACCCGAACCCTGACCCTAACCCTAACCCGAACCCTAAACCTAACCCTAACCCGAACCCTAACCCTAAACACGAAACCTAACCCTAACCCTAACCCTAACCCTAACCCAAACCCGAACACGAACCCTAACCCTAACCCTAACCCTAACCCTAAGCCCTAACCCTAACCCTAACCCTAACCATAACCCTAACCCTAAAACCAAACCCTAACCCTAAACCTAACCCTAACACTAACACGAACCCTAACCCTAACCCTAACCCGAACACTAACCCTAACCCTAACCCTAACCCTAACCCGAACCCGAACCCTAAACCTAACCCTAACCCTAACCCCTAAACCTAACCCGAACCCTAAACCTAACCCGAACCCTAACCCTAACCCTAACCCGAACCCTAACCCTAACCCTAACTCTAACCCTAACTCGAACCCTAACCCGAACCCTGACACTAACCCTAACCCTAACCCTAAACCGAAACCTAACCTTAACCCTAACCCGAACCCTAACCCCTATCCAGAACCCGAACCCGAACCCTAACCGGAACCCGAACCCTAACCCTACCCCGAACCCGAACCCAAACCATAACCCTTACCCTAACCCGAACCCTAAACCTAACCCTAACCCAACCCTAACCCTATCCCTAAACCTAACCCGAACCCGAACACTAACCCTAACCCGAACCCTAACCCGAACCCTAACCCGTACCCTAATACTAACCCTAACCCTAACCCTAACCCGAACCCTAACCCTAACCCAAACCCTAACCCTAACCCGAACCCTAAACCTAAACCTAACCCTAACACTAACCCTAACACTAACCCTAACCCTAACCCGAACCCTAACCCGAACCCTAAGCCTAACCCACACCCGAACCCGAACCCTAAACCGAACCCGAACCCTAACACGAAACCTAACCCTACCCTAACCCGAACCCTAACCCTAACCCGAACCCTAACCCGAACACTAACCCGAACCCTAACCCGAACCCTAAACCGAACCCTAACCCTAACCCTAATCCTAACCCTAACCCGAACCCTAACCCGAAACCTAACCCTAACCCTAACCCGAAACCTAACCCTAACCCTAACACAAACCCTAACCCACACCCTAACCCTAACATTAACCCTAACCCTAACCCTAACCCGAACCCTAACCCTAACCCCAACCCTAACCCTAACCCAAACCCTAAACCTAAACCTAACCCGAACACTAACCCTAACCCTAACCAGAACCCGAACCCTAACCCGAACCCTACCCTAACACTAAACCTAAAACTAACCCGAACCCTAACCCTAACCATAACCCGAACCCTAACCCTAACCCTAACCCTAACCCTAACCCGAACCCTAACCCTAACACTAACCCTAACCCCAAACCCTAACCCGAACCTTAAACCTAACCCGAACCCTAAACCTAACCCTAACCCGAACCCTAAACCTAAACCTAACCCTTACCCTAACTCGAACCCTAACCCGAACCCTAACCCTAACCCTAACCCTAACCCGAACCCTAACCCGAAATCTAACCCGACCCTAACCATAACCCTTAACCCTAACCCTAACCTGAAACCTAACCCTAACCCGAACCCGAACCCTAACCCTAACCCGAACCCTAAACCTAACCCTAACTCGAACCCTAACCCGAACCCGAACCCTAACCCGAACCCGAACCCTAACCCTAACCCTAATCCGAACCCTAACCCGAACCCTAACTCGAACCCTAACCCTAACCCGAACCCTAACTAGAACCCGAACCCTAACCCTATCCCGAACCCTAACCCGAACCCTAACCCTAACCCTAACCCTAACCCTAATCCTAACTCTAACCCTAAACCTAACCCTAACCCGAACCCTAACCCTAACCCGAACACTAACCCGAACCCTAACCCGAACCCTAAACCTAACCCTAACCCGAACCCTAACCCGAACCCTAACCCAAACCCGAACCCTAACCCGAAACCGAACCCTAACCCGAACCCTGACCCTAACCCTAAATCGAACCCTAAACCTAACCCTAACGCGAAACCTAACCCGAACCCTAACCCAAAACCGAACCCTAACCCGAACCCTAACCCTAACCCGAACCCTGACCCTAACCCTAACCCGAAACCTAAACCTAACCCTAACCCGAACCCTAACCCTAACACGAAACCTAACCCTAACCCTAACCCTAACCCTAACCCAAACCTGAACACGAACCCTAACCCTAAACCTAACCCTAACCCTAACCCCTAACCCTAACCCTAACCCTAACCATAACCCTAACCCTAAAACCAAACCCTAACCCTACCCCTAACCCTAACCCTAACCCGAACCATAACCCTAACCCTAACCCTAACCCCTAACCCTAACCCGAACCCTAAACCTAACCCGAACCCTAACCCGAACCCGAACCCTAACCCTAACCCTAACCCGAACCCGAACCCTAACCCCTTACCCGAATCCTAACCCTAACACGAACCCTAACCCGAACCCTAACCCTAACCCCGAACCCGAACCCTAACCCTAACCCTAACCCTAACCCGAACCCTAAACCGGACCCTAACCCGAAACCCAAACCTAACCCTAACCCGAACCCGAACCCTAATCCTAACCCTAACCCGAAACCTAACCCTAACCCGAACCCTAACACTAACCCTAACCCTAACCCGAACCCTATCCCTAACCCTAACCCGACCCCTTACCCGAACCCGAACCCTAACCCTAACCCGAACCCGAACCCTAACCCTAACCCGAACTCGAACACGAACCCAAACCCTAACGTAACCCTAACCCGAACCCTAACCCTAACCCTAACCCTAACCCTAACTCTAACCCTAAACCTAACCCTAACCTGAACCCTAACCCGAACCCTAACCCAAACCCGAACCCTAAACCGAACCCTAACCCTAACCCGAACCCTGACCCTAACCCTAACCCGAACCCTAAACCTAACCCTAACCCGAACCCTAAACCTAACACGGAACCTAACCCTAACCCTAACCCTAACCCTAACCCAAACCCGAACCAGAACCCTAACCCTAACCCTAACCCTAACCCTAACACGTAACCCTAACCCTAACCCTAACCCTAACCATAACCCTAACCCTAAAACCAAACCCTAACCCTAAACCTAACCCTAACACTAACACAAACCCTAACCCTAACCCTAACCCAAACGCTAACCCTAACCCTAACCCTAACCCTAACCCGAACCCTAACCCTAACCCTAAACCTAACACCTAACCCTAACCCGAACCCTAAACCTAACCCGAACCCTAACCCTAACCCTAACCCGAACCCTAACCCTAACCCTAACTCTAACCCGAACTCGAACCCTAACCCGAACCCTGACCCTAACCCTAACCCTAACCCGAACCCTAACCCGAAATCTAACCCGACCCTAACCCTATCCCCTAACCCTAACCTGAAACCTAACCTTAACCCGATTCCGAACCCTAACCCTAAACCTAACCCTAACCCTAACCCGAACCCTAACCCTAACCCAAACCCTAACCCTAACCCGAACCCTAAACCTAAACCTAACCCTAACCCTAACCCTAACCCGAACCCGAACCCGAACCCTAACCCTAACCGTAACCCGAACCCTAACCCTAACCAGAACCCTAACCCGAACCCTAACACTAACCCTAAACCTAACCCTAAACCGAACCCTAAACTTAACCCTAACCCGAACCCTAACCCCTTCCAGAAACCGAACCCGAACCCTAACCCGAACCCGAACCCTAACCCTACCCCGAACACGAACCCAAACCATAACCCTTACCCTAACCCGAAACCTAAACCTAACCCTAACCCAACCCTAAACCTATCCCTAACCCTAACCCGAACCCGAAAACTAACCCTAACCCGAACCCTAACCCGAACCCTAACCCGTACCCTAACACTAACCCTAACCCTAACCCTAACCCGAACCCTAACCCTAACCCAAACCCTAACCCTAAACCGAACCCTAAACCTAAACCTAACCCTAACACTAACCCTAAAACGAACTCGAATCCTAACCCGAACCCTAACCCTAACCCTAACCCGAACCCTAAGCCTAACCAACACCCGAACCCGAACCCTAAACCGAACCCGAACCCAAACACGAAACCTAACCCTAACCCTAACCCGAACCCTAACCCTAACCCGAGCCCTAACCAGAACACTAATCCGAACCCTAACCCGAACCCTAAACCGAACCCTAACCCGAACTATAATCCTAACCCTAACCCGAACCCTAACCCGAACCCTAACCCTAACCCTAACCCGAAACCTAACCCTAACCCTAACACAAACCCTAACCCAAATCCTAACCCTAACACTAACCCTAACCCTAACCCTAACCCGAACCCTAACCCTAACCCAAACCCTAACCCTAACCAAAACCCTAAACCTAAACCTAACCCGAACACTAACCCTAACCCTAACCCGAACCCGAACCCTAACCCGAACCCTACCCTAACCCTAAACCTAACCCTAACCCGAACCCTAACCCTAACCCTAACCCGAACCCTAACCCTAAACCTAACCCTAACCCTAACCCGAACCCTAACCCTAACACTAACCCTAACCCCAAACCCTAACCCGAACCCTAAACCTAACCCGAAACCTAAACCTAACCCTAACCCGAACCCTAAACCTAAACCTAACCCTAACCCTAACTCGAAACCTAACCCGAACCCTAACCCTAACCCTAACCCTAACCCGAACCCGAACACTAACCCTAACCCGAACCCTAACCCTAACCCTAAACCGAACCCTAACCCGAACCCGAACCCTAACCCGAACCCGAACCCTAACCCTAACCCTAAAACTAACCCGAACACTAACCCGAACCCTAACTAGAACCCTAACCCTAACCCGAACCCTAACTCGAAACCGAACCCTAACCCTAACCCGAACCCTAACCCGAACCCTAACCCTAACCCTAACCCTAACTCTAACCCTAAACCTAACCCTAACCCGAACCCTAACCCTAACCCGAACACTAACCCGAACCCTACCCCGAACCCTAAACCTAACCCTAACCCGAACCCTAACCCGAACCCTAACCCAAACACGAACCCTAACCCGAACCCGAACCCTACTCCGAACCCTGACCCTAACCCGAACCCGAACCCTAAACCTAACCCTAACCGAACCCTAACCCGAACCCTAACCCAAAACCGAACCCTAACCCGAACCCTAACCCTAACCCGAACCCTGACCCTAACCCTAACCCGAACCCAAAACCGAACCCTAACCCGAACCCTAACCCTAACCCGAACCCTAACCCTAACCCTAACCCCTAACCCTAACCCTAACCCTAACCATAACCCTAACCCTAAAACCAAACCCTAACCCTAAACAACCCTAACACTAACACGAACCCTAACCCTAACACTAACCGAACACTAACCCTAACCCTAACCCTAACCCTAACCCGAACCCGAACCCTAAACCTAACCCTAACCCTAACCCCAAACCCTAACCCGAACCCTAAACCTAACCCGAACCCTAACCCTAACCCGAACCCTAACGCTAACCCTAACTCTAACCCTAACTCGAACCCTAACCCGAACCCTGACCCTAACCCTAACCCTAACCCTAACCCTAACCAGAACCCTAACCCGAAATCTAACCCGACCCTAACCCTATCCCCTAACCCTAACACTAACCTGAAACCTAACCTTAACCCGAACCCGAACCCTAACCCGAACCCTAACCCGAAACCTAACCCTAACCCGAACCCTAACCCGAACCCTAACCCTAACCCGAACCCTAACCCGAACCCTAACCCTAATCGTAACCCGAACCCTAACCCTAACCCTAACCCGAACCCTAACCCGAACCCTAACCCTAACCCTAACCTGAACGCTAATCCTAACCCTAAACCGAACCCTAACCTTAACCCTAACCCGAACCCTAACCCCTATCCAGAACCCGAACCCGAACCCTAACCCGAACCCGAACCCTAACCCTACCCCGAACCCGAACCCAAACCATAACCCTTACCCTAACCCGAAACCTAAACCTAACCCTAACCCAACCCTAACCCTATCCCTAACCCTAACCCGAACCCGAACACTAACCCTAACCCGAACCCTAACCCGAACCTTAACCTGTACCCTAACACTAACCCTAACCCTAACCCTAACCCGAACCCTAACCCTAACCAAACCCAAACCCTAACCCGAACCCTAAACCTAAACCTAACCCTAACACTAACACTAACACTAACCCGAACCCGAATCCTAACCCGAACCCTAACCCTAACCCTAACCCTAACCCGAACCCTAAGCCTAACCCACACCCGAACCGAACCCTAAATCGAACCCGAACCCTAACACGAAACCTAACCCTACCCTAACCCGAACCCTAACCCTAAACCGAACCCTAACCCGAACAATAACCCGAACCCTAACCCGAAACCTAAACCGTACCTTAACCCGAACCCTAATCCTAACCCTAACCCGAACCCTAACCCGAAACCTAACCGTAAACCTAACCCGAAACCTAACCCTAACCCTAACACAAACCCTAACCCACACCCTAACCCTAACACTAACCCTAACCCTAACCCTAACCCGAACCCTAACCCTAACCCAAACCCTAACCCTAACCCAAACCCTAAACCTAAACCTAACCCGAACACTAACCCTAACCCTAACCCGAACCCGAACCCTAACCCGAACCCTACCCTAACCCTAAACCTAACCCTAACCCGAACTCTAACCCTAACCATAACCCGAACCCTAACCCTAACCCTAACCCTAACCCTAACCCTAACCCGAACCCTAACCCTAACACTAACCCTAACCCCAAACCCTAACCCGAACCCTAAACCTAACCCGAACCCTAAACCTAACCCTAACCCGAAACCTAAACCTAAACCTAACCCTAACCCTAACTCGAACCCTATCCCGAACCCTAACCCTAACCCTAACCCTAACCCGAACCCTAACCCAAAATCTAACCCGACCCTAACCATAACCCCTAACCCTAACCCTAACCTGAAACCTAACCCTAACCCGAACCCGAAACCTAACCCTAACCCGAACCCTAACCCTAACCCTAACCCGAACCCTAACCCGAACCCGAACCCTAACCCGAACCCGAACCCTAACCCTAACCCTAACCCTAACCCGAACCCTAACCCGAACCCTAACTCGAACCCTAACCCTAACCCGAACCCTAACTCGAACCCGAACCCTAACCCTAACCCGAACCCTAACCCGAACCCTAACCCTAACCCTAACCCTAACCCTAATCCTAACTCTAACCCTAAACCTAACCCTAACCCGAACCCTAACACTAACCCGAACACTAACCCGAACCCTAACCCGAACCCTAAACCTAACCCTAACCCGAACCCTAACCCGAACCCTAACCCAAACCCGAACCCTAACCCGAACCCGAACCCGAACCCTAACCCGAACCCTGACCCTAACCCTAAATCGAACCCTCAACCTAACCCTAACCCGAAACCTAACCCGAACCCTAACCCAAAACCGAACCCTAACCCGAACCCTAACCCTAACCCGAACCCTGACCCTAACCCTAACCCGAAACCTAAACCTAACCCTAACCCGAACCCTAACCCTAACACGAAACCTAACCCTAACCCTAACCCTAACCCTAACCCAAACCCGAACCCGAACCCTAACCCTAAACCTAACCCTAACCCTAACCCCTAACCCTAACCCTAACCCTAACCATAAACCTAACCCTAAAACCAATCCCTAACCCTAAACCTAACCCTAACACTAACACGAACCCTAACCCTAAACCTAACCCGAAACCTAACCCTAACCCTAACCCTAACCCTAACCCTAACCCTAACCCGAACCCTAACCCTAACCCTAACCCTAACCCCTAACCCTAACCCGAAACCTAAACCTAACCCGAACCCTAAACCTAACCCGAACCCGAACCCTAACCCTAACCCTAACCCTAACTCGAACCCTAACCCGAACCCTGACCCTAACCCTAACCCTAACCCGAACCCTAACCCGAAATCTAACCCGACACTAACCCTATCCCCTAACCCTAACCCTAACCTGAAACCTAACCTTAACCCGAACCCGAACCCTAACCCGAACCCTAACCCGAAACCTAACCCTAACCCGACTCCTAACCCGAACCCTAACCCTAAACCTGACCAGAACCCTAACCCGAACCCTAACCCTAACCCTAACCCTAACGCTAACCCTAACCCTAAACCGAACCCTAACCTTAACCCTAACCCTAACTCTAACCCTAAACCTAACCCTAACCCGAACCCTAACCCTAACCCGAACACTAACCCGAACCCTAACCCGAACCCTAAACCTAACCCTAACCCGAACCCTAAACCGAACCCTAACCCAAACCCGAACCCTAACCCGAACCCGAACCCTAACCCGAACCCTGACCCTAACCCTAAACAGAACCCTAACCCTAACCCTAACCCTAACCCTAACCCTAAACCGAACCCTAACCTTAACCCTAACCCGAACCCTAACCCCTATCCAGAACCCGAACCCGAACCCTAACCCGAACCCGAACCCTAACCCTACCCCGAACCCGAACCCAAACCATAACCCTTACCCTAACCCGAACCCTAAACCTAACGCTAACCCAACCCTAACCCTATCCCTAACCCTAACCCGAACCCGAACACTAACCCTAACCCGAACCCTAACCCGAACCCTAACCCGTACCCTAACACTAACCCTAACCCTAACCCTAACCCAAACCCTAACCCTAACCATAACCCTAACCCTAACCCTAACCCAAAACCTAACCCTAACCCGAACCCTAACCCGAAACCTAACCCTAAACCTAACCCTAACCCTAACCCTAACGCTAACCCGAACCTGAACCCTAACACGAACCCTAAACCTAAACCTAACCCTAACACGAACCCTAAGCCTAAACCTAACTCGAACCCTAACCCTAACCCGAACCCTAACCCGAGCACGAACCCTAACCCTAAGCCTAACCCTAACCCTAATCCTAACCCTAACCCGAACCCTAATCCTAACCCAAACCCGAACCCTAACCCTAACCCTAACACTAACCCTAATCCGAACCCGAACCCTAACCCTAACCCGAACCCGAACCCTAACCCTAACCCTAACCCTAAACCGAACCCTAACCCTAACCCTAACCCTAACTCTAACCCTAAACCTAACCCTAACCCGAACCCTAACCCTAACCCGAACACTAACCCGAACCCTAACACGAACCCTAAACCTAACCCTAACCCGAACCCTAACCCGAACCCTAACCCAAACACGAACCCTAACCCGAACCCGAACCCTAAACAGAACCCTGACCCTAACCCGAACCCGAACCCTAAACCTAACCCTAACCCGAACCCTAACCCGAACCCTAACCCAAAACCGAACCCTAACCCGAACCCTAACCCTAACCCGAAACCTGACCATAACCCTAACCCGAACCCTAAACCTAACCCTAACCCGAACCCTAACCCTAGCACGAAACCTAACCCTAACCCTAACCCTAACCCTAACCCAAACCCGAACCCGAACCCTAACCCTAACACTAACCCTAACCCTAACCCCTAACCCTAACCCTAACCCTAACCATAACCCTAACCCTAAAACCAAACCCTAACCCTAAACAACCCTAACACTAACACGAACCCTAACCCTAACCCTAACCCGAACACTAACCCTAACCCTAACCCTAACCCTAACCCGAACCCGAACCCTAAACCTAACCCTAACCCTAACCCTAACCCTAACCCGAACCCTAAACCTAACCCTAAACCTAACCCTTACCCTAACCCGAACCCTAAACCTAACCCTAACCCAACCCTAACCCTATCCCTATCCCTAACCCGAACCCGAAACCTAACCCTAAACCGAACCCTAACCCGAACCCTAACCCGTACCCTAACACTAACCCTAACCCTAACCCTAACCCGAACCCTAACCCTAACCGAAACCCTAACCCTAAACCGAACCCTAAACCTAAACCTAACCCTAACACTAACCCTAAACCGAACCCGAATCCTAACCCGAACTTAACCCTAACCCTAACCCTAACCCGAACCCTAAGCCTAACAAACACCCGAACCCGAACCCTAAACCGAACCCGAACCCTAACACGAAACCTAACCCTAACCCTAACCCGAACCCTAACCCTAACCCGAACCCTAACCCGAACACTAACCCGAACCCTAACCCGAACCCTAAACCGAACCCTAACCCGAACCCTAATCCTAAACCTAACCCGAACCCTAACCCGAACCCTAACTCTAACCCTAACCCGAAACCTAACCCTAACCCTAACACAAACCCTAACCCAAACCCTAACCCTAACACTAACCCTAACCGTAAACCTAACCCGAACCCTAACCCTAACCCAAACCCTAACCCTAACCAAAACCCTAAACCTAAACCTAACCCGAACACTAACCCTAACCCTAACCCGAACCCGAACCCTAACCCGAACCCTACCCTAACCCTAAACCCAACCCTAACCCGAACCCTAACCCTAACCCTAACCCGAACCCTAACCCTAAACCTAACCCTAACCCTAACCAGAACCCTAACCCTAACACTAACCCTAATCCCAAACCCTAACCCGAACCCTAAACCTAACCCGAACCCTAAACCTAACCCTAACCCGAACCCTAAACCTAAACCTAACCCTAATCCTAACTCGAACCCTAACCCGAACCCTAACCCTAACCCTAACCCTAAACCGAACCCGAACCCTAACCCTAACCCGAAACCTAACCCTAACCCTAAACCGAACCCTAACCCGAACCCGAACCCTAACCCAAACCCGAACCCTAACCCTAACCCTAAAACTAACCCGAACCCTAACCCGAACCCTAACTAGAACCCTAACCCTAACCCGAACCCTAACTCGAACCCGAACCCTAACCCTAACCCGAACCCTAACCCGAACACTAACCCTAACCCTAACCCTAACCCTAACCCTAACTCTAACCCTAAACCTAACCCTAACCCGAACACTAACCCTAACCCGAACACTAACCCGAACCCTAATCCGAACCCTAAACCTAACCCTAACCCGAACCCTAAACCGAACCCTAACCCAAACCCGAACCCTAACCCGAACCCTAACCCTAACCCGAACCCTGACCCTAACCCTAACCCGAACCCTAACCCTAACCCTAACCCGAAACCTAACCCTAAACCTAACCCTAACACTAACCCTAACGCTAACCCAAACCTGAACCCTAACACGAACCCTAAACCTAAACCTAACCCTAACCCGAACCGTAACCCGAAACCTAACTCGAACCCTAACCCTAACCCGAACCCTAACCCTCACCCTAACCCGAACCCTAACACTAACCCTTACCCTAACCCGAACCCTATCCCTAACCCTAACCCGACCCCTTACCCGAACCCGAACCCTAACCCTAACCCGAACCCGAACCCTAACCCTAACCCGAACTCGAACACGAACCCAAACCCTAACCTAAACCTAACCCGAACCCTAACCCTAACCGTAACCCTAACCCTAACTCTAACCCTAAACCTAACCCTAACCTGAACCCTAACCCGAACCCTAACCCAAACCCGAACCCTAACCCGAACCCTAACCCTAACCCGAACCCTGACCCTAACCCTAAACCGAACCCTAAACCTAACCCTAACCCGAACCCTAAACCTAACACGAAACCTAACCCTAACCCTAACCCTAACCATAACCCAAACCCGAACCCGAAACCTAACCCTAACCCTAACACTAACCCTAACCCTAACCCCTAACCCTAACCCTAAACCTAACCATAACCCTAACCCTAAAACCAAACCCTAACCCTAAACCTAACCCTAACACTAACACGAACCCTAACCCTAACCCTAACCCAAATGCTAACCCTAACCCTAACACTAACCCTAACCCGAACCCTAACCCTAAACCTAACCCTAACCCCTAACCCTAACCCGAACCCTAAACCTAACCCGAACCCTAACCCTAAACCTAACCCGAACCCTAACCATAACCCTAACTCTAACCCTAACTCGAACCCTAACCCGAACCTTGACCCTAACGCTAACCCTAACCCGAACCCTAACCCGAAACCTAACCCGACCCTAACCCTATCCCCTAACCCTAACCCTAACCTGAAACCTAACCTTAACCCGAACCCGAGCCCTAACCCGAACCCTAACCCGAAACCTAACCCTAACCCGAACCCTAACCCGAACCCTAACCCTAACCCTAACCCGAACCCTAACCCGAACCCTAACCCTAACCGTAACCCGAACCCTAACCCTAACCAGAACCCTAACCCGAACCATAACCCTAACCCTAACCCTAACCCTAAACCGAACCCTAAACTTAACCCTTACCCGAACCCTAAACCCTTCCAGAAACCGAACCCGAACCCTAACCCGAACCCGAACCCTAACCCTACCCCGAACACGAACCCAAACCATAACCCTTACCCTAAACCGAACCCTAAACCTAACCCTAACCCAACCCTAACCCTATCCCTAACCCTAACCCGAACCCGAAACCTAACCCTAACCCGAACCCTAACCCGAACCCTAACCCGTACCCTAACACTAACCCTAACCCTAACCCTAACCCGAACCCTAACCCTAAACCAAACCCTAACCCTAAACCGAACCCTAAACCTAAACCTAACCCTAACACTAACCCTAACCCGAACCCGAAACCTAACCCGAACCCTAACCCTAACCCTAACCCTAACCCGAAACCTAAGCCTAACCTACCACCGAACCCGAACCCTAAACCGAACCCGAACCCTAACACGAAACCTAACCCTAACCCTAACCCGAACCCTAACCCTAACCCGAACCCTAACCCGAACACTAACCCGAACCCTAAACCGAACCCTAAACCGAACCCTAACCCGAACCCTATTCCTAACCCTAACCGGAACCCTAACCCGAACCCTAACCCTAACGCTAACCCGAAACCTAACCCTAACCCTAACACAAACCCTAACCCGAACCCTAACCCGTACCCTAACCCTAACCCTAACCCTAACCCTAACCCGAACCCTAACCCTAACCCAAACCCTAACCCTAACCAGAACCCTAAACCTAAACCTAACCCTAACACTAACCCTAACACTAACCCGAACACGAATCCTAACCCGAACCCTAACCCTAACCCTAACCCTAACCCGAACCCTAACCCGAACCCGAACCCTAACCCGAACCCTGACCCTAACCCTAAATCGAACCCTAAACCTAACCCTAACCCTAACCCTATCCCGAACCTTAACCCTAAACCTAACCCTAACCCGAACCCTAACCCGAAACCGAACCCTAACCCTAACCCTAACCCTAACCCTAATACGAACGCGAAACCTAACCCTAACCCGAACCCTAACCCTAATCCTAACCCTAACCAGAACCCTAACCCTAACCCTAACCCTAACACCTAACCCAAACCCTAACCCTAACCCTAACCCTAACCCTAACCCAAAACCTAATCCTAACCCGAACCCTAAACCTAATCCTAACCCTAACCCTAACCCTAACCCTAACCCGAACCCGAACCCTAACCCTAACCCTAACCCGAAACCTAACCCTAAACCTAACCCTAACCCTAACCCTAACGCTAACCCGAACCTGAACCCTAACACGAACCCTAACCCTAAACCTAACCCTAACCCGAACCCTAACCCGAAACCTAACTCGAACCCTAACCCTAACCCGAACCCTAACCCAAGCACGAACCCTAACCCTAACCCTAACCCTAACTCTAATCCTAACCCTAACCCGAACCCTAATCCTAACCCAAACCCGAACCCTAACCCTAACCCTAACCCTAAACCTAATCCAAACCCGAACCCTAACCCTAACCCGAACCCGAACCCTAAACCTAACCCTAACCCTAACCCGAACCCTAACCCTAACCCTAACCCTAACCCCTAACCCTAACCCAAAACGTAACCATAACCCTAACCCTAACCCTAACCCGAACCCTAACCCTAACCCAAACACTAACCCTAACCCGAACCCTAAACCTAAACCTAACCCTAACACTAACCCTAACCCTAACCCGAACCCGAATCCTAACCCGAACCCTAACCCTAACCCTAACCCTAACCCTAACCCGAACCCTAACCCTAACCCACACCCGAACCCGAACCCTAAACCGAACCCGAACCCGAACCCTAACCCCTTACCCGAATCCTAACCCTAACCCGAACCCTAACCCGAACCCTAACGCTAACCCCGAACCCGAACCCTAACCCTAACCCTAACCCGAACCCTAAACCGGACCCTAACCCGAACCCCAACCCTAACCCTAACCCGAACCCGAACCCTAATCCTAACCCTAACCCGAACCCTAACCCTAACCCTAACCCTAACCCTAACTCTAACCCTAAACCTAACCCTAACCTGAACCCTAACCCGAACCCTAACCCAAACCCGAACCCTAACCCGAACCCTAACCCTAACCCGAACCCTGACCCTAACCCTAACCCGAACCCTAAACCTAACCCTAACCCGAACCCTAAACCTAACACGAAACCTAACCCTAACCCTAACCCTAACCCTAACCCAAACCCGAACCCGAACCCTAACCCTAACCCTAACCCTAACCCTAACCCCTAACCCTAACCCTAACCCTAACCCTAACCATAACCCTAACCCTAAAACCAAACCCTAACCCTAAACCTAACACTAACACTAACACGAACCCTAACCCTAACCCTAACCAAAACGCTAACCCTAACCCTAACACTAACCCTAACCCGAACCCTAACCCTAACCCTAACCCTAACCCCTAACCCTAACCCGAACCCTAAACCTAACACGAACCCTAACCCTAACCCAAACCCGAACCCTAACCCTAACCCTAACTCTAACCCTAACTCGAACCCTAACCCGAACCCTGACCCTAACCCTAACCCTAACACGAACCCTAACCCGAAATCTAACCCGACCCTAACCCTATCCCCTAACCCTAACCCTAACCCGAAACCTAACCCTAACCCGAACCCTAACCCGAACCCTAACTCTAAGCCTAACCCGAACCCTAACCCGAACCCTAACCCTAAACGTAACCCGAACCCTAACCCTAACCAGAACCCTAACCCGAACCCTAACCCTAACCCTAACCCTAACCCTAAACCGAACCCTAAACTTAACCCTAACCCTAACCCTAACCCCTAACCCTAACCCAAAACGTAACGATAACCCTAACCCTAACCCTAACCCGAACCCTAACCCTAACCCAAACCCTAACCCTAACCCGAACCCTAAACCTAAACCTAACCCTAACACTAACCCTAACCCTAACCCGAACCCGAATCCTAACCCGAACCCTAACCCTAACCCTAACCCTAACCCTAACCCGAACCCTAACCCTAACCCACACCCGAACCCGAACCCTAAACCGAACCCGAACCCTAACACGAAACCTAACCCTAAACCTAAACCGAACCCTAACCCTAACCCTAACCGGAACCCTAACCCTAACCCTAACCCGAACCCGAACCCTAACCCCGAACCCGAAACCTAACCCTAACCTTAACCCTAACCCGAACCCAAAACCGGACCCTAACCCGAACCCCAACCCTAACACTAACCCGAAACCGAACCCTAATCCTAACCCTAACCCGAACCCTAACCCTAAACCGAACCCTAACACTAACCCTAACCCTAACCCGAACCCTATCCCTAACCCTAACCCGACCCCTTACCCGAACCCGAACCCTAACCCTAACCCGAACCCGAACCCTAACCCTAATCCAAACTCGAACACGAACCCAAACCCTAACCTAAACCTAACCCGAACCCTAACCCTAAACCTAACCCTAACCCTAACTCTAACCCTAAACCTAACACTAACCTGAACCCTAACCCGAACCCTAACCCAAACCCGAACCCTAAACCGAACCCTAACCCTAACCCGAACCCTGACCCTAACCCTAACCCGAACCCTAAACCTAACCCTAACCCGAACCCTAAACCTAACACGAAACCTAACCCTAACCCTAACCCTAACCCTAACCCAAACCCGAACCCGAACCCTAACCCTAACGCTAACCCTAACCCTAACCCCTAACCCTATCCCGAACCCTAACCCTAACTCTAACCCTAACTCGAACCCTAACCCGAACCCTGACCCTAACCCTAACCCTAACCCGAACCCTAACCCGAAATCTAACCCGACCCTAACCCTATCCCCTAACCCTAACCCTAACCTGAAACCTAACCTTAACCCGAACCCGAAACCTAACCCGAACCCTAACCCGAAACCTAACCCTAACCCGAACCCTAACCCGAACCCTAACCCTAACCCTAACCCGAACCCTAACCCGAACCCTAACCCTAACCGTAACCCGAACCCTAACCCTAACCAGAACCCTAACCCGAAACCTAACCCTAACCCTAACCCTAACCCTAAACCGAAACCTAAACTTAACCCTAACCCGAAACCTAACCCCTTCCAGAAACCGAACCCGAACCCTAACCCGAACCCGAACCCTAACCCTACCCCGAACACGAACCCAAAAAATAACCCTTACCCTAACCCGAACCCTAAACCTAACCCTAACCCAACCCTAACCCTATCCCTAACCCTAACCCGAACCCGAAACCTAACCCTAACCCGAACCCTAACCGGAACCCTAACCCGTACCCTAACACTAACCCTAACCCTAACCCTAACCCGAACCCTAACCCTAACCCAAACCCTAACCCTAAACCGAACCCTAAACCTAAACCTAACCCTAACACTAACCCTAACCCGAACCCGAAACCTAACCCGAACCCTAAACCTAACCCTAACCCTAACCCGAACCCTAAGCCTAACCAACACCCGAACCCGAACCCTAAACCGAACCCGAACCCTAACACGAAACCTAACCCTAACCCTAACCCGAACCCTAACCCTAACCCGAACCCTAACCCGAACACTAACCCGAACCCTAACCCAAACCCTAAACCGAACCCTAACCCGAACCCTAAACCTAACCCTAACCGGAACCCTAACGGGAAACCTAACCCTAACCCTAACCCTAACCCTAACCCTAACCCTAACCCGAACCCTAACCCGAACACTAACCCTAACCCTAACCCGAACCCGAACCCTAACCCGAACCCTACCCTAACCCTAAACCTAACCCTAACCCGAACCCTAACCCTAACACTAACCCTAACCCCAAACACTAACCCGAACCCTAAACCTAACCCGAACCCTAAACCTAACCCTAAACCGAACCCTAAACCTAAACCTAACCCTAACCCTAACTCGAACCCTAACCCGAACCCTAACCCTAACCCTAACCCTAACCCGAACCCGAGCCCTAACCCTAACCCTAAAACTAACCCGAACCCTAACCCGAACCCGAACCCTAACCATAACCCGAACCCTAACCCTAACCCTAAACCGAACCCTAACCCGAACCCGAACCCTAACCCGAACCCGAGCCCTAACCCTAACCCTAAAACTAACCCGAACCCTAACCCGAACCCTAACTAGAACCCTAACCCTAACCCGAACCCTAACTCGAACCCGAACCCTAACCCTAACCCGAACCCTAACCCTAACTCTAACCCTAAACCTAACCCTAACCCGAACCCTAACCCTGACCCGAACACTAACCCGAACCCTAACCCGAACCCTAACCCGAACCCTAACCCGAACCCTAACCCGAACCCTAACCCAAACCCGAACCCTAACCCGAACCCGAACCCTAACCCGAAACCTGACCCTAAACCTAAATCGAACCCTAAACCTAACCCTAACCCGAACCCTAACCCGAACCCTAACCCAAAACCGAACCCTAACCCGAACCCTAACCCTAACCCGAACCCTGACCCTAACCCTAACCCGAACCCTAAACCTAACCCTAACCCGAACCCTAACCCTAACACGAAACCTAACCCTAACCCTAACCCTAACCCTAACCCAAACCCGAACCCGAACCCTAACCCTAACCCTAACCCTAACCCTAAGCCCTAACCCTAACCCTAACCCTAACCCTAACCCTAACCCTAAAACCAAACCCTAACCCTAAACCTAACCCTAACACTAACACGAACCCTAACCCTAACCCTAACCCGAACACTAACCCTAACCCTAACCCTAACCCTAACCCGAACCCGAACCCTAAACCTAACCCTAACACTAACCCCTAAACCTAACCCGAACCCTAAACCTAACCCGAACCCTAACCCTAACCCTAACCCGAACCCTAACCCTAACCCTAACTCTAACCCTAACTCGAACCCTAACCCGAACCCTGACACTAAACCTAACCCTAACCCTAAACCGAAACCTAACCTTAACCCTAACCCGAACCCTAACCCCTATCCAGAACCCGAACCCGAACCCTAACCGGAACCCGAACCCTAACCCTACCCCGAACCCGAACCCAAACCATAACCCTTACCCTAACCCGAAACCTAAACCTAACCCTAACCCAACCATAACCCTATCCCTAAACCTAACCCGAACCCGAACACTAACCCTAACCCGAACCCTAACCCGAACCCTAACCCGTACCCTAACACTAACCCTAACCGTAACCCTAACCCGAACCCTAACCCTAACCCAAACCCTAACCCTAACCCGAACCCCAATTCTAAACCTAACCCTAACACTAACCCTAACACTAACCCTAACCCTAACCCGAACCCTAACCCGAACCCTAAGCCTAACCCACACCCGAACCCGAACCCTAAACCGAACCCGAACCCTAACACGAAACCTAACCCTACCCTAACCCGAACCCTAACCCTAACCCGAACCCTAACCCGAACACTAACCCGAACCCTAACCCGAACCCTAAACCGAACCCTAACCCGAACCCTAATCCTAACCCTAACCCGAACCCTAACCCGAAACCTAACCCTAACCCTAACCCGAAACCTAACCCTAACCCTAACACAAACCCTAACCCACACCCTAACCCTAACATTAACCCTAACCCTAACCCTAACCCGAACCCTAACCCTAACCCAAACCCTAACCCTAACCCAAACCCTAAACCTAAACCTAACCCGAACACTAACCCTAACCCTAACCAGAACCCGAACCCTAACCCGAACCCTACCCTAACACTAAACCTAAACCTAACCCGAACCCTAACCCTAACCATAACCCGAACCCTAACCCTAACCCTAACCCTAACCCTAACCCTAACCCTAACCCGAACCCTAACCCTAACACTAACCCTAACCCCAAACCCTAACCCGAACCCTAAACCTAACCCGAACCCTAAACCTAACCCTAACCCGAACCCTAAACCTAAACCTAACCCTTACCCTAACTCGAACCCTAACCCGAACCCTAACCCTAACCCTAACCCTAACCCGAACCCTAACCCGAAATCTAACCCGACCCTAACCATAACCCCTAACCCTAACCCTAACCTGAAACCTAACCCTAACCCGAACCCGAACCCTAACCCTAACCCGAACCCTAAACCTAACCCTAACTCGAACCCTAACCCGAACCCGAACCCTAACCCGAACCCGAACCCTAACCCTAACCCTAATCCGAACCCTAACCCGAACCCTAACTCGAACCCTAACCCTAACCCGAACCCTAACTCGAACCCGAACCCTAACCCTAACCCGAACCCTAACCCGAACCCTAACCCTAACCCTAACCCTAACCCTAATCCTAACTCTAACCCTAAACCTAACCCTAACCCGAACCCTAACCCTAACCCGAACACTAACCCGAACCCTAACCCGAACCCTAAACCTAACCCTAACCCGAACCCTAACCCGAACCCTAACCCAAACCCGAACCCTAACCCGAAACCGAACCCTAACCCGAACCCTGACCCTAACACTAAATCGAACCATAAACCTAACCCTAACGCGAAACCTTACCCGAACCCTAACCCAAAACCGAACCCTAACCCGAACCCTAACCCTAACCCGAACCCTGACCCTAACCCTAACCCGAAACCTACACCTAACCCTAACCCGAACCCTAACCCTAACACGAAACCTAACCCTAACCCTAACCCTAACCCTAACCCAAACCTGAACCCGAACCCTAACCCTAAACCTAACCCTAACCCTAACCCCTAACACTAACCCTAACCCTAACCATAACCCTAACCCTAAAACCAAACCCTAACCCTAACACTAACCCTAACCCTAACCCGAACCATAACCCTAACCCTAACCCTAACCCCTAACCCTAACCCGAACCCTAAACCTAACCCGAACCCTAACCCGAACCCGAACCCTAACCCTAACCCTAACCCGAACCCGAACCCTAACCCCTTACCCGAATCCTAACCCTAACCCGAACCCTAACCCGAACCCTAACCCTAACCCCGAACCCGAACCCTAACCCTAACCCTAACCTTAACCCGAACCCTAAACCGGACCCTAACCCGAAACCCAACCCTAACCCTAACCCGAACCCGAACCCTAATCCTAACCCTAACCCGAAACCTAACCCTAACCCGAACCCTAACACTAACCCTAACCCTAACCCGAACCCTATCCCTAACCCTAACCCGACCCCTTACCCGAACCCGAACCCTAACCCTAACCCGAACCCGAACCCTAACCCTAACCCGAACTCGAACACGAACCCAAACCCTAACGTAACCCTAACCCGAACCCTAACCCTAACCCTAACCCTAACCCTAACTCTAACCCTAAACCTAACCCTAACCTGAACCCTAACCCGAACCCTAACCCAAACCCGAACCCTAAACCGAACCCTAACCCTAACCCGAACCCTGACCCTAACCCTAACCCGAACCCTAAACCTAACCCTAACCCGAACCCTAAACCTAACACGGAACCTAACCCTAACCCTAACCCTAACCCTAACCCAAACCCGAACCAGAACCCTAACCCTAACCCTAACCCTAACCCTAACACGTAACCCTAACCCTAACCCTAACCCTAACCATAACCCTAACCCTAAAACCAAACCCTAACCCTAACCCTAACCCTAACACGTAACCCTAACCCTAACCCTAACCCTAACACGTAACCCTAACCCTAACCCTAACCCTAACCATAACCCTAACCCTAAAACCAAACCCTAACCCTAAACCTAACCCTAATACTAAAACAAACCCTAACCCTAACCCTAACCCAAACGCTAACCCTAACCCTAACCCTAACCCTAACCCGAACCCTAACCCTAACCCTAACCCTAACCCTAACCCAAACCCGAACCCGAACCCTAACCCTAACACTAACCGTAACCCCTAACCCTAACCCTAACCCTAACCATAACCCTAACCCTAAAACCAAACCCTAACCCTAAACAACCCTAACACTGACACGAACCCTAACCCTAACCCTAACCCGAACACTAACCCTAACCCTAACCCTAACCCTAACCCGTACCCGAACCCTAAACCTAACCCTAACCCTAACCCTAACCCTAACCCGAACCCTAAACCTAACCCTAAACCTAACCCTTACCCTAACCCGAACCCTAAACCTAACCCTAACCCAACCCTAACCCTATCCCTATCCCTAAACCGAACCCGAAACCTAACCCTAAACCGAACCCTAACCCGAACCCTAACCCGTACCCTAACACTAACCCTAACCCTAACCCTAACCCGAACCCTAACCCTAACCGAAACCCTAACCCTAAACCGAACCCTAAACCTAAACCTAACCCTAACACTAACCCTAAACCGAACCCGAATCCTAACCCGAACTTAACCCTAACCCTAACCCTAACCCGAACCCTAAGCCTAACAAACACCCGAACCCGAACCCTAAACCGAACCCGAACCCTAACACGAAACCTAACCCTAACCCTAACCCGAACCCTAACCCTAACCCGAACCCTAACCCGAACACTAACCCGAACCCTAACCCGAACCCTAAACCGAACCCTAACCCGAACCCTAATCCTAAACCTAACCCGAACCCTAACCCGAACCCTAACTCTAACCCTAACCCGAAACCTAACCCTAACCCTAACACAAACCCTAACCCAAACCCTAACCCTAACACTAACCCTAACCGTAAACCTAACCCGAACCCTAACCCTAACCCTAACCCTAACCCTAACCAAAACCCTAAACCTAAACCTAACCCGAACACTAACCCTAACCCTAACCCGAACCCGAACCCTAACCCGAACCCTACCCTAACCCTAAACCCAACCCTAACCCGAACCCTAACCCTAACCCTAACCCGAACCCTAACCCTAAACCTAACCCTAACCCTAACCAGAACCCTAACCCTAACACTAACCCTAATCCCAAACCCTAACCGAACCCTAAACCTAACCCGAACCCTAAACCTAACCCTAACCCGAACCCTAAACCTAAACCTAACCCTAATCTTAACTCGAACCCTAACCCGAACCCTAACCCTAACCCTAACCCTAAACCGAACCCGAACCCTAACCCTAACCCGAACCCTAACCCTAACCCTAAACCGAACCCTAACCCGAACCCGAACCCTAACCCAAACCCGAACCCTAACCCTAACCCTAAAACTAACCCGAACCCTAACCCGAACCCTAACTAGAACCCTAACCCTAACCCGAACCCTAACTCGAACCCGAACCCTAACCCTAACCCGAACCCTAACCCGAACCCTAACCCTAACCCTAACCCTAACCCTAACCCTAACTCTAACCCTAAACCTAACCCTAACCCGAACACTAACCCTAACCCGAACACTAACCCGAACCCTAATCCGAACCCTAAACCTAACCCTAACCCGAACCCTAAACCGAACCCTAACCCAAACCCGAACCCTAACCCGAACCCTAACCCTAACCCGAACCCTGACCCTAACCCTAACCCGAACCCTAACCCTAACCCTAACCCGAAACCTAACCCTAAACCTAACCCTAACACTAACCCTAACGCTAACCCAAACCTGAACCCTAACACGAACCCTAAACCTAAACCTAACCCTAACCCGAACCGTAACCCGAAACCTAACTCGAACCCTAACCCTAACCCGAACCCTAACCCGAGCACGAACCCTAACCCTAACCCTAACCCTAACCCTAATCCTAACCCTAACACGAACCCTAAAACTAACCCAAACCCGAACCCTAACCCTAACCCTAACCCTAACCCTAATCCGAACCCGAACCCTAACCCTAACCCGAACCCGAACCCTAACCCTAACCCTAACCCTAACCCGAACCCTAACCCTAACCCTAACCCTAACCCCTAACCCTAACCCAAAACGTAACCAGAACCCTAACCCTAACCCTAACCCGAACCCTAACCCTAACCCAAACCCTAACCCTAACCCGAACCCTAAACCTAAACCTAACCCTAACACTAACCCTAACCCTAACCCGAACCCGAATCCTAACCCGAACCCTAACCCTAACCCTAACCCGAACCCTAACCCTAACCCACACCCGAACCCGAACCCTAAACCGAACCCGATCCCTAACACGAAACCTAACCCTAAACCTAAACCGAACCCTAACCCTAAGCCTAACCGGAACCCTAAACCTAACCCTAACCCGAACCCTAACCCCTTACCCGAATCCTAACCCTAACCCGAACCCTAACCCGAACCCTAACGCTAACCCCGAACCCGAACCCTAACCCTAACCCTAACCCTAACCCGAACCCTAAACCGGACCCTAACCCGAACCCCAACCCTAACCCTAACCCGAACCCGAACCCTAATCCTAACCCTAACCCGAACCCTAACCCTAACCCGAACCCTAACACTAACCCTAACCCTAACCCGAACCCTATCCCTAACCCTAACCCGACCCCTTACCCGAACCCGAACCCTAACCCTAACCCGAACCCGAACCCTAACCCTAACCCGAACTCGAACACGAACCCAAACCCTAACCTAAACCTAACCCGAACCCTAACCCTAACCGTAACCCTAACCCTAACTCTAACCCTAAACCTAACCCTAACCTGAACCCTAACCCGAACCCTAACCCAAACCCGAACCCTAACCCGAACCCTAACCCTAACCCGAACCCTGACCCTAACCCGAACCCTGACCCTAACCCTAAACCGAACCCTAAACCTAACCCTAACCCGAACCCTAAACCTAACACGAAACCTAACCCTAACCCTAACCCTAACCCTAACCCGAACCCTAACCCTAACCCTAACCCTAACCCTAACCCAATCCCGAACCCGAACCCTAACCCTAACACTAACCCTAACCCTAACCCCTAACCCTAACCCTAACCCTAACCATAACCCTAACCCTAAAACCAAACCCTAACCCTAAACAACCCTAACACTAACACGAACCCTAACCCTAACCCTAACCCGAACACTAACCCTAACCCTAACCCTAACCCTAACCCGAACCCGAACCCTAAACCTAACCCTAACCCTAACCCTAACCCTAACCCGAACCCTAAACCTAACCCTAAACCTAACCCTTACCCTAACCCGAACCCTAAACCTAACCCTAACCCAACCCTAACCCTATCCCTATCCCTAAACCGAACCCGAAACCTAACCCTAAACCGAACCCTAACCCGAACCCTAACCCGTACCCTAACACTAACCCTAACCCTAACCCTAACCCGAACCCTAACCCTAACCGAAACCCTAACCCTAAACCGAACCCTAAACCTAAACCTAACCCTAACACTAACCCTAAACCGAACCCGAATCCTAACCCGAACTTAACCCTAACCCTAACCCTAACCCGAACCCTAAGCCTAACAAACACCCGAACCCGAACCCTAAACCGAACCCGAACCCTAACACGAAACCTAACCCTAACCCTAACCCGAACCCTAACCCTAACCCGAACCCTAACCCGAACACTAACCCGAACCCTAACCCGAACCCTAAACCGAACCCTAACCCGAACCCTAATCCTAAACCTAACCCGAACCCTAACCCGAACCCTAACTCTAACCCTAACCCGAAACCTAACCCTAACCCTAACACAAACCCTAACCCAAACCCTAACCCTAACACTAACCCTAACCGTAAACCTAACCCGAACCCTAACCCTAACCCTAACCCTAACCCTAACCAAAACCCTAAACCTAAACCTAACCCGAACACTAACCCTAACCCTAACCCGAACCCGAACCCTAACCCGAACCCTACCCTAACCCTAAACCCAACCCTAACCCGAACCCTAACCCTAACCCTAACCCGAACCCTAACCCTAAACCTAACCCTAACCCTAACCAGAACCCTAACCCTAACACTAACCCTAATCCCAAACCCTAACCGAACCCTAAACCTAACCCGAACCCTAAACCTAACCCTAACCCGAACCCTAAACCTAAACCTAACCCTAATCCTAACTCGAACCCTAACCCGAACCCTAACCCTAACCCTAACCCTAAACCGAACCCGAACCCTAACCCTAACCCGAACCCTAACCCTAACCCTAAACCGAACCCTAACCCGAACCCGAACCCTAACCCAAACCCGAACCCTAACCCTAACCCTAAAACTAACCCGAACCCTAACCCGAACCCTAACTAGAACCCTAACCCTAACCCGAACCCTAACTCGAACCCGAACCCTAACCCTAACCCGAACCCTAACCCGAACCCTAACCCTAACCCTAACCCTAACCCTAACCCTAACTCTAACCCTAAACCTAACCCTAACCCGAACACTAACCCTAACCCGAACACTAACCCGAACCCTAATCCGAACCCTAAACCTAACCCTAACCCGAACCCTAAACCGAACCCTAACCCAAACCCGAACCCTAACCCGAACCCTAACCCTAACCCGAACCCTGACCCTAACCCTAACCCGAACCCTAACCCTAACCCTAACCCGAAACCTAACCCTAAACCTAACCCTAACACTAACCCTAACGCTAACCCAAACCTGAACCCTAACACGAACCCTAAACCTAAACCTAACCCTAACCCGAACCGTAACCCGAAACCTAACTCGAACCCTAACCCTAACCCGAACCCTAACCCGAGCACGAACCCTAACCCTAACCCTAACCCTAACCCTAATCCTAACCCTAACACGAACCCTAAAACTAACCCAAACCCGAACCCTAACCCTAAACCTAACCCTAACCCTAACCCTAACCCTAATCCGAACCCGAACCCTAACCCTAACCCGAACCCGAACCCTAACCCTAACCCTAACCCTAACCCGAACCCTAACCCTAACCCTAACCCTAACCCCTAACCCTAACCCAAAACGTAACCAGAACCCTAACCCTAACCCTAACCCGAACCCTAACCCTAACCCAAACCCTAACCCTAACCCGAACCCTAAACCTAAACCTAACCCTAACACTAACCCTAACCCTAACCCGAACCCGAATCCTAACCCGAACCCTAACCCTAACCCTAACCCGAACCCTAACCCTAACCCACACCCGAACCCGAACCCTAAACCGAACCCGATCCCTAACACGAAACCTAACCCTAAACCTAAACCGAACCCTAACCCTAAGCCTAACCGGAACCCTAAACCTAACCCTAACCCGAACCCTAACCCCTTACCCGAATCCTAACCCTAACCCGAACCCTAACCCGAACCCTAACGCTAACCCCGAACCCGAACCCTAACCCTAACCCTAACCCTAACCCGAACCCTAAACCGGACCCTAACCCGAACCCCAACCCTAACCCTAACCCGAACCCGAACCCTAATCCTAACCCTAACCCGAACCCTAACCCTAACCCGAACCCTAACACTAACCCTAACCCTAACCCGAACCCTATCCCTAACCCTAACCCGACCCCTTACCCGAACCCGAACCCTAACCCTAACCCGAACCCGAACCCTAACCCTAACCCGAACTCGAACACGAACCCAAACCCTAACCTAAACCTAACCCGAACCCTAACCCTAACCGTAACCCTAACCCTAACTCTAACCCTAAACCTAACCCTAACCTGAACCCTAACCCGAACCCTAACCCAAACCCGAACCCTAACCCGAACCCTAACCCTAACCCGAACCCTGACCCTAACCCTAAACCGAACCCTAAACCTAACCCTAACCCGAACCCTAAACCTAACACGAAACCTAACCCTAACCCTAACCCTAACCATAACCCAAACCCGAACCCGAACCCTAACCCTAACCCTAACCCTAACCCTAACCCTAACCCCTAACCCTAACCCTAAACCTAACCATAACCCTAACCCTAAAACCAAACCCTAACCCTAAACCTAACCCTAACACTAACACGAACCCTAACCCTAACCCTAACCCAAACGCTAACCCTAACCCTAACACTAACCCTAACCCGAACCCTAACCCTAAACCTAACCCTAACCCCTAACCCTAACCCGAACCCTAAACCTAACCCGAACCCTAACCCTAAACCTAACCCGAACCCTAACCCTAACCCTAACTCTAACCCTAACTCGAACCCTAACCCGAACCCTGACCCTAACGCTAACCCTAACCCGAACCCTAACCCGAAATCTAACCCGACCCTAACCCTATCCCCTAACCCTAACCCTAACCTGAAACCTAACCTTAACCCGAACCCGAGCCCTAACCCGAACCCTAACCCGAAACCTAACCCTAACCCGAACCCTAACCCGAACCCTAACCCTAACCCTAACCCGAACCCTAACCCGAACCCTAACCCTAACCGTAACCCGAACCCTAACCCTAACCAGAACCCTAACCCGAACCATAACCCTAACCCTAACCCTAACCCTAAACCGAACCCTAAACTTAACCCTTACCCGAACCCTAACCCCTTCCAGAAACCGAACCCGAACCCTAACCCGAACCCGAACCCTAACCCTACCCCGAACACGAACCCAAACCATAACCCTTACCCTAAACCGAACCCTAAACCTAACCCTAACCCAACCCTAACCCTATCCCTAACCCTAACCCGAACCCGAAACCTAACCCTAACCCGAACCCTAACCCGAACCCTAACCCGTACCCTAACACTAACCCTAACCCTAACCCTAACCCGAACCCTAACCCTAACCCAAACCCTAACCCTAAACCGAACCCTAAACCTAAACCTAACCCTAACACTAACCCTAACCCGAACCCGAAACCTAACCCGAACCCTAACCCTAACCCTAACCCTAACCCGAAACCTAAGCCTAACCTACCACCGAACCCGAACCCTAAACCGAACCCGAACCCTAACACGAAACCTAACCCTAACCCTAACCCGAACCCTAACCCTAACCCGAACCCTAACCCGAACACTAACCCGAACCCTAAACCGAACCCTAAACCGAACCCTAACCCGAACCCTAATCCTAACCCTAACCGGAACCCTAACCCGAACCCTAACCCTAACGCTAACCCGAAACCTAACCCTAACCCTAACACAAACCCTAACCCGAACCCTAACCCGTACCCTAACCCTAACCCTAACCCTAACCCTAACCCGAACCCTAACCCTAACCCAAACCCTAACCCTAACCCGAACCCTAAACCTAAACCTAACCCTAACACTAACCCTAACACTAACCCGAACACGAATCCTAACCCGAACCCTAACCCTAACCCTAACCCTAACCCGAACCCTAACCCGAACCCGAACCCTAACCCGAACCCTGACCCTAACCCTAAATCGAAACCTAAACCTAACCCTAACCCTAACCCTATCCCGAACCTTAACCCTAAACCTAACCCTAACCCGAACCCTAACCCGAAACCGAACCCTAACCCTAACCCTAACCCTAACCCTAATACGAACGCGAAACCTAACCCTAACCCGAACCCTAACCCTAACCCTAACCCTAACCAGAACCCTAACCCTAACCCTAACCCTAACACCTAACCCAAACCCTAACCCTAACCCTAACCCTAACCCTAACCCTAACCCAAAACCTAACCCTAACCCGAACCCTAACCCTAATCCTAACCCTAACCCTAACCCTAACCCTAACCCGAACCCGAACCCTAACCCTAACCCTAACCCGAAACCTAACCCTAAACCTAACCCTAACCCTAACCCTAACGCTAACCCGAACCTGAACCCTAACACGAACCCTAACCCTAAACCTAACCCTAACCCGAACCCTAACCCGAAACCTAACTCGAACCCTAACCCTAACCCGAACCCTAACCCAAGCACGAACCCTAACCCTAACCCTAACCCTAACTCTAATCCTAACACTAACCCGAACCCTAATCCTAACCCAAACCCGAACCCTAACCCTAACCCTAACCCTAAACCTAATCCGATCCCGAACCCTAACCCTAACCCGAACCCGAACCCTAAACCTAACCCTAACCCTAACCCGAACCCTAACCCTAACCCTAACCCTAACCCCTAACCCTAACCCAAAACGTAACCATAACCCTAACCCTAACCCTAACCCGAACCCTAACCCTAACCCAAACACTAACCCTAACCCGAACCCTAAACCTAAACCTAACCATAACACTAACCCTAACCCTAACCCGAACCCGAATCCTAACCCGAACCCTAACCCGAACCCTAACGCTAACCCCGAACCCGAACCCTAACCCTAACCCTAACCCGAACCCTAAACCGGACCCTAACCCGAACCCCAACCCTAACCCTAACCCGAACCCGAACCCTAATCCTAACCCTAACCCGAACCCTAACCCTAACCCGAACCCTAACACTAACCCTAACCCTAACCCGAACCCTATCCCTAACCCTAACCCGACCCCTTACCCGAACCCGAACCCTAACCCTAACCCGAACCCGAATCCTAACCCTAACCCGAACTCGAACACGAACCCAAACCCTAACCTAAACCTAACCCGAAACCTAACCCTAACCCTAACCCTAAACCTAACTCTAACCCTAAACCTAACCCTAACCTGAACCCTAACCCGAACCCTAACCCAAACCCGAACCCTAACCCGAACCCTAACCCTAACCCGAACCCTGACCCTAACCCTAACCCGAACCCTAAACCTAACCCTAACCTGAACCCTAAACCTAACACGAAACCTAACCCTAAACCTAACCTTAACCCTAACCCAAACCCGAACCCGAACCCTAACCCTAACCCTAACCCTAACCCTAACCCCTAACCCTAACCCTAACCCTAACCCTAACCATAACCCTAACCCTAAAACCAAACCCTAACCCTAAACCTAACCCTAACACTAACACGAACCCTAACCCTAACCCTAACCAAAACGCTAACCCTAACCCTAACACTAACCCTAACCCGAACCCTAACCCTAACCCTAACCCTAACCCCTAACCCTATCCCTAACCCTAACCCGAACCCGAACACTAACCCGAACCCGAACCCTAACCCGAACCCTAACCTGTACCCTAACACTAACCCTAACCCTAACCCTAACCCGAACCCTAACCCTAACCCAAACCCTAACCCGAACCCTAAACCTAAACCTAACCCTAACACTAACACTAACACTAACCCGAACCCGAATCCTAACCCGAACCCTAACCCTAACCCTAACCCTAACCCGAACCCTAAGCCTAACCCACACCCGAACCGAAGCCTAAATCGAACCCGAACCCTAACACGAAACCTAACCCTACCCTAACCCGAACCCTAAACCTAACCCGAACCCTAACCCGAACAATAACCCGAACCCTAACCCGAACCCTAAACCGAACCTTAACCCGAACCCTAATCCTAACCCTAACCCGAACCCTAACCCGAAACCTAACCCTAAACCTAACCCGAAACCTAACCCTAACCCTAACACAAACCCTAACCCACACCCTAACCCTAACACTAACCCTAACCCTAACCCTAACCCGAACCCTAACCCTAACCCAAACCCTAACACTAACCCAAACCCTAAACCTAAACCTAACCCGAACACTAACCCTAACCCTAACCCGAACTCTAACCCTAACCATAACCCGAACCCTAACCCTAAAACTAACCCTAACCCTAACCCGAACCCGAACCCTAACCCTAACACTAACCCTAACCCCAATCCCTAACCCGAACCCTAAACCTAACCCGAACCCTAAACCTAACCCTAACCCGAAACCTAAACCTAAACCTAACCCTAACCCTAACTCGAACCCTATCCCGAACCCTAACCCTAACCCTAACCCTAACCCGAACCCTAACCCAAAATCTAACCCGACCCTAACCATAACCCCTAACCCTAACCCTAACCTGAAACCTAACCCTAACCCGAAACCGAACCCTAACCCTAACCCGAACCCTAACCCTAACCCTAACCCGAACCCTAACCCGAACCCGAACCCTAACCCGAACCCGAACCCTAACCCTAACCCTAACCCTAACCCGAACCCTAACCCGAACCCTAACTCGAACCCTAACCCTAACCCGAACCCTAACTCGAACCCGAACCCTAACCCTAACCCGAACCCTAACCCGAACCCTAACCCTAACCCTAACCCTAACCCTAATCCTAACTCTAACCCTAAACCTAACCCTAACCCGAACCCTAACCCTAACCCGAACACTAACCCGAACCCTAACCCGAACCCTAAACCTAACCCTAACCCGAACCCTAACCCGAACCCTAACCCAAACCCGAACCCTAACCCGAACCCGAACCCGAACTCTAACCCGAACCCTGACCCTAACCCTAAATCGAACCCTCAAACTAACCCTAACCCGAAACCTAACCCGAACCCTAACCCAAAACCGAACCCTAACCCAAACCCGAACCCTAACCCGAACCCGAACCCGAACCCGAACCCTAACCCTAACCCGAACCCTAACCCTAACCCTAACCCGAACCCTAACCCGAACCCGAACCCTAACCCGAACCCGAACCCTAACCCTAACCCTAACCCTAACCCGAACCCTAACCCGAACCCTAACTCGAACCCTAACCCTAACCCGAACCCTAACTCGAACCCGAACCCTAACCCTAACCCGAACCCTAACCCGAACCCTAACCCTAACCCTAACCCTAACCCTAATCCTAACTCTAACCCTAAACCTAACCCTAACCCGAACCCTAACCCTAACCCGAACACTAACCCGAACCCTAACCCGAACCCTAAACCTAACCCTAATCCGAACCCTAACCCGAACCCTAACCCAAACCCGAACCCTAACCCGAACCCGAACCCGAACCCTAACCCGAACCCTGACCCTAACCCTAAATCGAACCCTCAACCTAACCCTAACCCGAAACCTAACCCGAACCCTAACCCAAAACCGAACCCTAACCCGAACCCTAACCCTAACCCGAACCCTGACCCTAACCCTAACCCGAAACCTAAACCTAACCCTAACCCGAACCCTAACCCTAACACGAAACCTAACCCTAACCCTAACCCTAACCCTAACCCAAACCCGAACCCGAACCCTAACCCTAAACCTAACCCTAACCCTAACCCCTAACCCTAACCCTAACCCTAACCATAAACCTAACCCTAAAACCAATCCCTAACCCTAAACCTAACCCTAACACTAACACGAACCCTAACCCTAAACCTAACCCGAAACCTAACCCTAACCCTAACCCTAACCCTAACCCTAACCCGAACCCTAACCCTAACCCTAACCCTAACCCCTAACCCTAACCCGAAACCTAAACCTAACCCGAACCCTAACCCTAACCCGAACCCGAACCCTAACCCTAACCCTAACCCTAACTCGAACCCTAACCCGAACCCTGACCCTAACCCTAACCGTAACCCGAACCCTAACCCGAAATCTAACCCGACACTAACCCTATCCCCTAACCCTAACCCTAACCTGAAACCTAACCTTAACCCGAACCCGAACCCTAACCCGAACCCTAACCCGAAACCTAACCCTAACCCGACTCCTAACCCGAACCCTAACCCTAAACCTGACCAGAACCCTAACCCGAACCCTAACCCTAACCCTAACCCTAACGCTAACCCTAACCCTAAACCGAACCCTAACCTTAACCCTAACCCGAACTCTAACCCCTATCCAGAACCCGAACCCGAACCCTAACCCGAACCCGAACCCTAACCCTACCCCGAACCCGAACCCAAACCATAAAGCTTACCCTAACCCGAACCCTAACCCTAACCCTAACCCAACGCTAAACCTATCCCTAACCCTAACACGAACCCGAACCCTAAACCTAAACCGAACCCTAACCCGAGCCCTAACCCGTACCCTAACAGTAACCCTAACCCTAACCCTATCCCGAACCCTAACCCTAACCCAAACCCTAACCCTAACCCGAACCCTAAACCTAAACCTAACCCTAACACTAAACCTAACCCTAACCCGTACCCGAATCCTAACCCGAACCCTAACCCTAACCCTAACCCTTACCCGAACCCTAACCCTAACCCACACCCGATCCCGAACCCTAAACCGAACCCGAACCCTAACACGAAACCTAACCCTAATCCGAACCCGAACCCTAACCCTAACCTCAACCCGAACCCTAACCCTAACCCTAACCCTAACCCGAACCCTAACCCTAACCCTAACCCTAACCCTAACCCCTAACCCTAACCCAAACCGTAACCATAACCCTAACCCTAACCCTAACCCGAACCCTAACCCTAACCCAAACCCTAACCCTAACCCGAACCCTAAACCTAAACCTAACCTTAACACTAACCCTAACACTAACCCGAACCCGAATCCTAACCCGAACCCTAACCCTAACCCTAACCCTAACCCTAACCCTAACCCGAACCCTAAACCTAACCCACACCCGAACCCGAACCCAAAACCGAACCCGAACCCTAACACGAAACCTAACCCTAAACCTAAACCGAACCCTAACCCTAACCCTAACTGGAACCCTAACCCTAACCCTAACCCGAACCCGAACACAAACCCCTTACCCGAATCCTAACCCTAACCCGAACCCTAACCCGAACCCTAACCCTAACCCCGAACCCGAACCCTAAACCTAACCCTAACCCTAACCCGAACCCGAACCCTAAACCGGACCCTAACCCGAACCCCAACCCTAACCCTAACCCAAACCCGAACCCTAATCCTAACCCTAACCCGAATCCTAACCCTAACCCGAAACCTAACCCTAACCCGAACCCTAACACTAATCCTAATCCTAACCCGAACCCTATCCCTAATCCTAACCCGACCCCTTACCCGAACCCGAACCCTAAACCTAAACCGAACCCGAACCCTAACCCTAACCCGAACTCGAACACGAACCCAAACCCTAACCTAACTCTAACCCGAACCCTAACCCTAACCCTAACCCTAACCCTAACTCTAACCCTAATCCTAACCCTAACCTGAACCTTAACCCGAACCCTAACCCAAACCCGAACCCTAACCCGAACCCTAACCCTAACCCGAACCCTGACCCTAACCCTAACCCGAACCCTAACCCTAACCCTAATCCTAAACCGAACCCTAAACCGAACCCTAACCTTAACCCTAACCCGAACTCTAACCCCTATCCAGAACCCGAACCCGAACCCTAACCCGAACCCGAACCCTAACCCTACCCCGAACCCGAACCCAAACCATAACCCTTACCCTAACCCGAACCCTAACCCTAACCCTAACCCAACGCTAAACCTATCCCTAACCCTAACACGAACCCGAACCCTAACCCTAACCCGAACCGTAACCCGAACCCTAACCCGTACCCTAACAGTAACCCTAACCCTAACCCTAACCCGAACCCTAACCCTAAACCAAACCCTAACCCTAACCCGAACCCTAAACTTAAACCTAACCCTAACCCTAACCCTCACCCTAACCCGAACCCGAACCCTAACCCTAACCCGAACCCTAACCCTAACCCTAAACCGAACCCTAACCCGAACCCGAACCCTAACCCGAACCCGAACCCTAACCCTAACCCTAAAACGAACCAGAACCCTAACCCGAACCCTAACTAGAACCCTAAACCTAACCCGAACCCTAACTCGAACCCGAAACCTAACCCTAACCCAAACCCTAACCCGAACCCTAACCCTAACCCTAACCCTAACCCTAACCCTAACTCTAACCCTAAACCTAACACTAACCCGAACACTAACCCTAACCCGAACACTAACCCGAACCCTAACCCGAACCCTAAACCTAACCCTAACCCGAACCGTAACCCGAACCCTAACCCAAACCTGAACCCTAACCCGAACCCGAAACCTAACCCGAACCCTGACCCTAACCCTAAATCGAACCCTAAACCTAACCCTTACCCGAACCCTAACCCGAACCCTAACCCAAAACCGAACCCTAACCCGAACCCTAACCCTAACCCGAACCCTGACCCTAACCCTAACCCGAACCCTAAACCTAACCCTAACCCGAACCCTAACACTAACACGAAACCTAACCCTAACCCTAACCCTAACCCTAACCCAAACCCGAACACGAACACTAACCCTAACCCTAACCCTAACCCTAACCATAACCATAACCCTAAAACCAAACCCTAACCCTAAACCTAACACTAACACTAACACGAACCCTAACCTTAACCCTAACCCGAAACCTAACCCTAACCCTAACCCTAACCCTAACCCTAACCCTAACCCGAACCCTAACCCTAACCCTAACCCTAACCCCTAACACTAACCCGAACCCTAAACCTAACCCTAACCCTAACCCTAACCCGAACCCGAACCCTAACCCTAACCCTAACCCTAACTCGAACCCTAACCCGAACCCTGACCCTAACCCTAACCCTAACCCGAACCCTAACCCGAAATCTAACCCGACCCTAACCCTATCCCCTAACCCTAACCCTAACCTGAAACCTAACCTTAACCCGAACCCGAACCCTAACCCGAACCCTAACCCGAAACCTAACCCTAACCCGAACCCTAACCCGAACCCTAACCCTAACCCTAACCAGAACCCTAACCCGAACCCTAAACCTAACCCTAACCCTAACGCTAACCATAACCCTAAACCGAACCCTAACCTTAACCCTAACCCGAACTCTAACCCCTATCCAGAACCCGAACCCGAACCCTAACCCGAACCCGAACCCTAACCCTACCCCGAACCCGAACCCAAACCATAACCCTTACCCTAACCCGAACTCTAACCCTAACCCTAACCCAACGCTAAACCTATCCCTAACCCTAACACGAACCCGAACCCTAACCCTAACCCGAACCCTAACCCGAACCCTACCCGTACCCTAACAGTAACCCTAACCCTAACCCTACCCCGAACCCTAACCCTAACCCAAACCGTAACCCTAACCCGAACCCTAAACCTAAACCTAACACTAACACTAACCCTAACCCTAACCCGTACCCGAATCCTAACCCGAACCCTAACCCTAACCCTAACCCTAACCCTAACCCTAACCCGAAACCTAACCCTAACCCACACCCGCTCCCGAACCCTAAACCGAACCCGAACCCTAACACGAAACCTAACCCTAAACCGAACCCGTACCCTAACCCTAACCCGAACCCGAACTCTAACCCTAACCCTAACCCTAACCCGAAACCTAACCCTAACCCTAACCCTAACCCCTAACCCTAACCCAAACCGTAACCATAACCCTAACCCTAACCCGAACCCGAACCCTAACCCTAACCCAAACCCTAACCCTAACCCGAACCCTAAACCTAAACCTAACCCTAACACTAAACCTAACCCTAACCCGAACCCGAATCCTAACCCGAACCCTAACCCTAACCCTAACCCTAACCCTAACCCGAACCCTAACCCTAACCCACACCCGAACCCGAACCCTAAACCGAACCCGAACCCTAACACGAAACCTAACCCTAAACCTAAACCGAACCCTAACCCTAACCCTAACCGGAACCCTAACCCTAACACTAACCCGAACCCGAACCCTAACCACTTACCCGAATCCTAACCCTAACGCGAACCCTAACCCGAACCCTAACCCTAACCCCGAACCCGAACCCTAACCCTAACCCTAACCCTAACCCGAACCCTAAACCGGACCCTAACCCGAACCCCAACCCTAACCCTAACCCGAACCCGAACCCTAATCCTAACACTAACCCGAATCCTAACCCTAACCCGAACCCTAACCCTAACCCGAACCCTAACACTAACCCTAACCCTAACCCGAACCCTATCCCTAACCCTAACCCGACCCCTTACCCGAACCCGAACACTAACCCTAACCCGAACACGAACCCTAACCCTAACCCGAACTCGAACACGAACCCAAACCCTAACCTAACCCTAACCCGAAACCTAACCCTAACCCTAACCCTATCCCTAACTCTAACCCTGAACCTAACCCTAACCTGAACCCTAACCCGAACCCTAACCCAAACCCGAACCCTTACCGAACCCTAACCCTAACCCGAAACCTGACCCTAACCCTAACCCGAAACCTAAACCTAACCCTAACCCGAACCCTAAACCTAACACGAAACCTAACCCTAACCTAACCCTAACCCTAACCCAAACCCGAACCCGAACCCTAACCCTAACCCTAACCCTAACCCTAACCCCTAACCCTAACCCTAACCCTAACCCTAACCATAACCCTAACCCTAAAACCAAACCCTAACCCTAAACCTAACCCTAACACTAACACGAACCCTAACCCTAACCCTAACCCGAACGCTAACCCTAACCCTAACCCTAACCCTAACCCGAACCCTAACCCTAACCCTAACCCTAACCCCTAACCCTAACCCGAACCCTAAACCTAACCCGAACCCTAACCCTAACCCTAACCCGAACCCTAACCTAACCCTAACTCTAACCCTAAATCGAACCCTAACCCGAAAACTGACCCTAACCCTAACCCTAACCCGAACCCTAACCCGAAATCTAACCCGACCCTAACCCTATCCCCTAACCCTAACCCTAACCTGAAACCTAACCTTAACCCGAACCCGAACCCTAACCCGAACCCTAACCCTAACCGTAACCCGAACCCTAACCCTAATCCTAACCAGAACCCTAACCCGAACCCTAACCCTAACCCTAACCCTAAACCGAAACCTAAACTTAACCCTAACCCGAACCCTAACCCCTTCCAGAAACCGAACCCGAACCCTAACCCGAACCCGAACCCTAACCCGAACCCGAACACGAACCCAAACCATAACACTTACCCTAACCCGAACCCTAAACCTAACCCTAACCCAACCCTAACCCTATCCCTAACCCTAACCCGAACCCGAAACCTAACCCTAACCCGAACCCTAACCCGAACCCTAACCCGTACCCTAACACTAACCCTAACCCTAACCCTAACCCGAACCCTAACCCTAACCCAAACCCTAACCCTAAACCGAACCCTAAACCTAAACCTAACCCTAACACTAACCCTAACCCTAACCCGAACCCGAATCCTAACCCGAACCCTAACCCTAACCCTAACCCTAACCCAAACCCTAAACCTAACCAACACCCGAACCCGAACCCTAAACCGAACCCGAACCCTAACACGAAACCTAACCCTAACCCTAACCCGAACCCTAACCCTAACCCGAACCCTAACCCGAACACTAACCCGAACCGTAACCCGAACCCTAAACCGAACCCTAACCCGAACCCTAATCCTAACCCTAACCCGAACCCTAAACCTAAAGCTAACCCGAACACTAACCCTACCCTAACCTGAAACCGAACCCTAACCCGAAACCTACCCTAACCCTAAACCTAACCCTAACCCGAACCCTAACCCTAACCCTAACCCGAACCCTAACCCTAAACCTTACCCTAACCCTAACCCGAACCCTAACTCTAACACTAACCCTAACCAAACCCTAACCCGAACCCTAAACCTAACCCGAACCCTAAACCTAACCCTAACCCGAACCCTAAACCTAAACCTAACCCTAACCCTAACTCGAACCCTAAACCGAACCCTAACCCTAACCCTAACCCTAACCCGAACCCGAACCCTAACCCTAACCCGAACCCTAACCCTAACCCTAAACCGAACCCTAACCCGAACCCGAACCCTAACCCGAACCCGAACCCTAACCCTAACCCTAAAACTAACCAGAACCCTAACCCGAACCCTAACTAGAACCCTAACCCTAAACCGAACCCTAACTCAAACCCGAACCCTAACCCTAACCCGAACCCGAACCCGAACCCTAACCCTAACCCTAACCCTAACCCTAACCCTAACTCTAACCCTAAACCTAACCCTAACCCGAACCCTAACCCTAACCCGAACACTAACCCGAACCCTAACCCGAACCCTAAACCTAACCCTAACCCGAACCCTAACCCGAACCCTAACCCAAACCCGAACCCTAACCCGAACCCGAAACCAAACCCGAACCCTGACCCTAACCCTAAATCGAACCCTAAAACTAACCCTAACCCGAACACTAACCCGAACCCTAACCCAAAACCCAACCCTAACCCGAACCCTAACCCTAACCCTAACCCTAACCCCTAACCCTAACCCTAACCATAACCATAACCCTAACCCTAAAACCAAACCCTAACCTTAAACCTAACCCTAACACTAACACGAACCCTAACCCTAACCCTAACCCGAACACTAACCCTAACCCTAACCCTAACCCTAACCCTAACCCAACCCGAACTCGAACCCTAACCCTAACCCTAACCCGAACCCTAACCCTAACCCTAAATCTAACCTTAACTCGAACCCTAACCCGAACCCTGACCCTAACCCTAACCCTAAACCTAACCCTAACCAGAACCCTAACCCGAAATCTAACCAGACCCTAACCTATCCCCTAACTCTAACCCTAACCTGAAACCTAACCTTAACCCGAACCCGAACCCTAACCCGAACCCTAACCCGAAACCTAACCCTAACCCGAACCCTAACCCGAACCCTAACCCTAACCCTAACCCGAACCCTAACCCGATCCCTAACACTAACCGTAACCCGAACCGTAACCCTAAACCTAACCCGAACCCTAACCCTAACCCTAACCCTAACCCTAACCCTAACACTAACCCTAAACCTAACCCTAACCCGAATCCTAAACCTAACCCGAACCCTAACCCAAACCCTAACCCGAACCCTAAACCTAACCCTAACCCGAACCCTAAACCGAAACCTAACCCAAACCCGAACCCTAACCCAAACACGAACCCTAACCCTAACCCGAACCCGAACCCTAACCCTAACCCGAACCCTGACCCTAACTCTAACCCTAACCCTAACCCGAACCCTGACCCTAACTCTAACCCGAACCCTAACCCTAACCCTAACCCAAACCCGAACCCGAACCCGAACCCTAACCCTAACACTAACCCTAACCCTAACCCCTAACCCTAACCCTAACCCTAACCATAACCCTAATCCTAACCCTAAACCTAACCCGAACCCTAACCCTAACTCTAACCGGAACCCTAACCCTAACCCTAACCCGAAACCGAACACTAACACCTTACCCGAATCCTAACCCTAACCCGAACCCTAACCCGAACCCTAACCCTAACCCTAACACCGAACCCTAACCCTAACCCGAACCCGATCCCTAACCCTTACCCGAACGCTAACCCGAACCGTAACCCGTACCCTAACACTAACCCTAACCCTAACCCTAACCCGAACCCTAACCCTAACCCTAACCCTAACCCTAACCCTAACCCTAAATCGAACCCTAACCCGAACCCTAACCCTAACTCTAACCAGAACCCTAACCCTAACCCTAAACCTAAACCGAACCCTAACCCGAACCCTAATCCTCACCCTAACCCGAACCCTATCCCGAACCCTAACCCTAACCCGAAACCGAACCCCAACCCTAACCCTAACCCGAACCCTAAACCCTAAGCCGAACCCGAACCCGAACCCTAAACCGAACCCGAACCCTAACCCTAACCCTACCCGAACCCTAAACCTAACCCTAACCATAACCCTAACCCTAACCCTAAACCGAACCCTAACCCTAAACCGAACCCTAACCCTAACCCTAACCCGAACTCTAAACCTAACCCTAACCCTAACACTAACCCTAACCCGAAACCTAACCCTAACCCGAACCCTAACCCTAACCCTAACCCGAACACTAACCCTAATCCTACCCCAAACACGAACCCTAACC
>JAVLSZ010000180.1:0-50000 GCA_032313775.1 Urocyon cinereoargenteus
ACCCTAACCCTAACCCGTACCCTAACACTAACCCTAATCCTAACCCCTAACCCTAACCCTAAACCGTACCCTAACCCGTACCCTAACCGTACCCTAACCCTAACCGGTACCCTAACCCTAACACGTACCCTAACCCGTACCCTAATCCTAACCTAACCCTAACCCTAACCCTAACCCATACCCTAAACCTAACCCTAACCCTAACCCTAACCCGTACCCTAACCCTTACCCTAAACCTAACCCTAACACGTACCCTAACCCTAATCCTAACCCTAACCCTAACCCTTACCATAACCCGTACCCTAACCCTAACGCTAACCATAACTCGTACCCTAACCGGTACCCTAACCCTAACCCTAACCCTAACCCTAACCCCTAACCCTAACCCTAACCCTAACCCTAACCCTAACCCATACATTAACACTAACACTAACCCTAACCCTAACCCTAACCCGTACCCTAAACCTAAACCTTACCCTAACACTAACCCTAACCCTTACCCTAACCCTAACACCTAACCCTAACCCTAACCCGTACCCTAAACTAACCCTAACCCTAACCCGTACCCTAACCCTAACCATAACCCTAACCCGTACCCTAACCCTAAACCTAACCAGTACCCTAACCCTAAACCTAACCCGTACCCTAACCCTAACCCGTACCCTAACCCTAACCCTAACCCGTACCCTAACCCGTACCCTAACCCGTACCCTAACCCTAACCCGTACACTAACCCTAACCCTAACACTAACCCAACCTTAACCCTAACCCGTACCCTAAACCTAACCCTAACACTAACTCTAACCCTAACCCATACCCTAACCTTACACTTAACCCGTACCCTAACCCTAACCCTAACCCTAACACTTTCCTAACCCTAACCCTAACCCTAACCCTAACCCTAACCCGAACCCTAACCCTAAACAGTACCCTAACCCTAACCCTAACCCGTAACCTAACCCTAAAACCGTACCCTAAACCTAACCCTAACCCTAACCCGTACCCTAACCCGTAACCTAACCCTAACCCGTACCCTAACCCGTACCCTAACCCTAACCCGTACCCTAACCCTAACCCTAACCCTAACCCCAACCCAATCCTAACCTTGACCCGTACCCTAACCCTAACCCTAACCCGTACCCTAACCCGTACCATAGCCCTACCCTGTACCCTAACCATACTCCGTACCCTAACCCTAACCATAACCCTAACCCGTACCTAACCCTAACCCTAATCCTTTCCTAAAACTAACCCTAACCCTAACTCTCACCCTAACCCGTACCCTAACCCGTACCCTAACCCTAACCCGTACCCTAACCCTAACCCGTACCCTAACCCGTACCCTAACCCTAACCCTAACCCTAACCCGTACCCTAACCCCAACCCTACTCTAACCAACCCTAACCCGAACCCGGATCCTAACCCTAACCCTAACCCGTACCCTAACCCGTACCCTAACCCTAACCCGTACCCTAACCCTAACCCTTAACCTAACCCTAACCCTAAACCTAACCCTAACCCTAACCCGTACCCTAAACCTAACCCTAACCCTAACCCTAACCCTAACACTAACCCGTACCCTAACCCTAACCCTTACCCTAACCCTAACCCTAATCCTATCCCCTAACCTAAAACCTAAACCGTACACTAACCCTAACCCTAACGCTAACCCCTAACCCTAACCCTAACCCGTACCCGAAACCTAACTCTAAACCCGTACCCTAAACCTAAACGGTACCCTAACCCTAACACGTACCCTAACCCGTACCCTAACCCTAACCCTAACCCTATCCCCTAACCCTAACCCGTACCCTAACCCTGACCCGTACCCTAACCCTAACCCGTACCCTAACCCTAACCTGTAACCTAACCCGTACCCTAACCCTAACCCGTACCCTAACCCATACCCTAACCCTAACCCTAACCATAACCCTAACCCGTACCCTAAGCCTAACCCTAACACTTACCCTAACCCCTAATCACTAACCCTAACCCTAACCCTAACCCGTACTTTAACACTAACACTAACCCTAACCCTAACCCTAAACCGTACCCTAAACCTAACCCTAACCCTAACCCGTACCCTAACCCTAACCCCTAACCCTAACCATAACCCATACCCTAAACCTAACCCTAACCCTAACCCGTACCCTAACCCTAAACCTAACCCTAACCCTAACCAGTACCCTAACCCTAACCCTAACCCGTACCGTAACCCTAACCCGTACCCTAACCATAACCCTAACCCTACCCGAACCCGTACCCTAACTCGTACCCTAACCCTAACCCGTACCCTAACCCTAACCCTAACCCAACCCTAACCCTAACCCTAACACGTACCCTAACCCTAAGCCTAACCCTAACCCTAACCCGTACCCTAACCCTAACCAGTACCCTAACCCTAACCCTAACCCGTACCCTAACCCTAAACCGTACCCTAAACCTAACCCTAACCCTAACCCGTACCCTAACCCGTACCCTAACCCTACCCGTACCCTAACCCTAACCCTAACCTCAACCCAATCCTAAACTTAACCCGTACCCTAACCCTAACCCTTACCCGTTCCCTAACCCGTACCCTAACCCTACCCCGTACCCTAACCATACTCCGTACCCTAAACCTAACCCTAACCCTAACCTGTACCCTAACTTTAACCCTAATCCTTTCCTAAACCTAACCCTAACCCTAACTCTCACCCTAACCCGTACCCTAACCCGTACCCTAACCCTAACCCGTACCCTAACCCTAACCCTAACCCTAAACCGTACCCTAGCAATAACCCTAACCTTAAGACTAACCCGTACACTAACCCTAACCCGTACCCTAACCCGTACCCTAAACCTCACCCTAACCCTAACCCTAACCCTAACCCCTAACCCGTAACCCTAACCCTAAACCTAACCCTAACCCGTACCCTAACCTTAACCCTAACCCGTACCCTAACCTGTACCCTAACCATAACCCTAACCCTAACCCTTTCCTAACCCTAACCCTAACCCAACCCTAAACCTAACCCTAACCCGTACACTAACCCTAAGCCTAACCCTAACCCGTACCCTAACCCTAACCCTAACCAGTACCCTAACCCTAACCCTAACCCGTACCCTAACCCTAAACCGTACCCTAAACCTAACCCTAACCCTAACCCGTACCCTAACCCGTACCCTAACCCTAACCCGTACCCTAACCCTAACCCGTACCCTAACCCCAACCCTAACTCTAACCCAACCCTAACCTGAACCCGGATCCTAACACTAACCCTAACCCGTACCCTAACCCGTACCCTAACCCTAACCCGTACCCTAACCCTAACCCTAACCCGTAACCTAACCCTAACCCTAAACCTAACCCTTACCCTAACCCGTACCCTAAACCTAACCCTAACCCTAACCCTAACACTACCCCTTCCTTAACCCTTACCCTAACCCTAACCCTGACACGTACCCTATACCTAACCCTAACCCTAACCCTAACCCTAACTCTAACCCTAACCCGTACCCTAACCCTAACCCTAACCCATACTCTAACCCTACCCCTAACCCTAACCCTAACCCATTCCTAACCCTAACCCTAACCCTAACCCTAAACCTAACCCTAACCCGTACCCTAACCCTAACCTGTACCCTAACCCTAACCCTAAACCTAACCCTAACCCTAACCCGTATGCTAAACCTAATACTAACCCTAACCCTAACCCTAAACCGTACCTTAACCCTAACCCTAACCCTAACCCTAACCGGTACCCTAAACCTAACCCTAACCCGTACCCTAACCGTAACCCGTATCCTAACCCTAACCCTAACCCTAACCCGTACCCGTACCCTAAACCTAACCTTAAACCTAACCCTAACCAGCACCCTATCCCTAACCCTAACCCTAAACCTAATCCTAACCCTAACCCGTACCCTAACCCTAACCCTAACACGTACCCTAACCCTAACCCTAAACCGTACCCTAACCCGTACCCTAACCCTAACCCTAACCCATACCCTAACCCTAACCCTAACACTAACCCTAACCCTAACCCGTACCCTAACCCTAACCTTAACCCGTACCCTAACCCTAACCTTAACCCTAACCCTAACCCTTTTCTAACCCTAACCCTAACCCTAAACCTAACCCTAACACTAACCCGTACCCTAACCCTAACCCGTACCCTAACCCTAAACCTAACCCTAACCCTAACCTGTACCCTAACCCTAACCCGTACCCTAACACTAACCCTAATCCTAACCCCTAACCCTAACCCTAAACCGTACCCTAACCCGTACCCTAACCGGTACCCTAACCCTAACCGGTACCCTAACCCTAACACGTACCCTAACCCGTACCCTAATCCTAACCCTAACCCTAACCCTAACCCTAACCCATACCCTAAACCTAACCCTAACCCTAACCCTAACCCGTACCCTAACCCTTACCCTAAACCTAACCCTAACACGTACCCTAACCCTAATCCTAACCCTAACCCTAACCCTTACCATAACCCGTACCCTAACCCTAACGCTAACCATAACTCGTACCCTAACCGGTACCCTAACCCTAACCCTAACCCTAACCCCTAACCCCTAACCCTAACCCTAACCCTAACCCTAACCCATACATTAACACTAACACTAACCCTAACCCTAACCCTAACCCGTACCCTAAACCTAAACCTTACCCTAACACTAACCCTAACCCTTACCCTAACCCTAACACCTAACCCTAACCCTAACCCGTACCCTAAACCTAACCCTAACCCTAACCGGTACCCTAACCCTAACCATAACCCTAACCCGTACCCTAACCCTAAACCTAACCAGTACCCTAACCCTAACCCTAACCCGTACCCTAACCCTAACCCGTACCCTAACCCTAACCCTAACCCGTACCCTAACCCGTACCCTATCCCGTACCCTAACCCTAACCCGTACACTAACCCTAACCCTAACACTAACCCAACCTTAACCCTAACCCGTACCCTAAACCTAACCCTAACACTAACTCTAACCCTAACCCATACCCTAACCTTACACTTAACCCGTACCCTAACCCTAACCCTAACCCTAACCCTTTCCTAACCCTAACCCTAACCCTAACCCGTAACCTAACCCTAACCCGTACCCTAACCCGTACCCTAACCCTAACCCGTACCCTAACCCTAACCCTAACCCTAACCCGTACCCTAACCCGTACCCTAACCCTAACCCTAACCCTAACCCGTACCCTAACCCCAACCCTAACTCTAACCCAACCCTAACCCGAACCCGGATCCTAATCCTAACCCTAACCCGTACCCTAACCCGTACCCTAACCCTAACCCGTACCCTAACCCTAACCCTTAACCTAACCCTAACCCTAAACCTAACCCTTACCCTAACCCGTACCCTAAACCTAACCCTAACCCTAACCCTAACACTACCCCTTCCTTAACCCTTACCCTAACCCTAAACCTGACACGTACCCTATACCTAACCCTAACCCTAACCCTAACCCTAACTCTAACCCTAACCCGTACCCTAACCCTAACCCTAACCCATACCCTAACCCTACCCCTAAACCTAACCCTAACCCATTCCTAACCCTAACCCTAACCCTAACCCTAAACCTAACCCTAACCCGTACCCTAAACCTAACCCGTACCCTAACCCTAACCCTAAACCTAACCCTACCCCTAACCCGTATGCTAAACCTAATACTAACCCTAACCCTAACCCTAAACCGTACCTTAACCCTAACCCTAACCCTAACCCTAACCGGTACCCTAAACCTAACCCTAACCCGTACCCTAACCGTAACCCGTATCCTAACCCTAACCTTAACCCTAACCCGTACCCGTACCCTAAACCTAACCGTAACCCTAACCCTAACCAGCACCCTATCCCTAATCCTAACCCTAAACCTAACAATAACCCTAACCCGTACCCTAACCCTAACCCTAACCCTAACACGTACCCTAACCCTAACCCTAAACCGTACCCTAACCCGTACCCTAACCCTAACCCTAACCCATACCCTAACCCTAACCCTAACACTAACCCTAACCCTAACCCGTACCCTAACCCTAACCTTAACCCGTACCCTAACCCTAACTTTAACCCTAACCCTAACCCTTTTCTAACCCTAACCCTAACCCTAAACCTAACCCTAACACTAAACCGTACCCTAACCCTAACCCGTACCCTAACCCTAAACCTAACCCTAACCCTAACCTGTACCCTAACCCTAACCCGTACCCTAACACTAACCCTAATCCTAACCCCTAACCCTAACCCTAAACCGTACCCTAACCCGTACCCTAACCCGTACCCTAACCCTAACCGGTACCCTAACCCTAACACGTACCCTAACCCGTACCCTAATCCTAACCCTAACCCTAACCCTAACCCTAACCCATACCCTAAACCTAACACTAACCCTAACTCTAACCCGTACCCTAACCCTTACCCTAAACCTAACCCTAACACGTACCCTAACCCTAATCCTAACCCTAACCCTAACCCTTACCCTAACCCGTACCCTAACCCTAACCCTAACCATAACTCGTACCCTAACCGGTACCCTAACCCTAACCCTAACCCTAACCCCTAACCCCTAACACTAACCCTAACCCTAACCCTAACCCTAACCCATACATTAACACTAACACTAACCCTAACCCTAACCCTAACCCGTACCCTAAACCTAAACCTTACCCTAACACTAACCCTAACCCTTACCCTAACCCTAACACCTAACCCTAACCCTAACCCGTACCCTAAACCTAACCCTAACCCTAACCCGTACCCTAACCCTAACCATAACCCTAACCCGTACCCTAACCCTAAACCTAACCAGTACCCTAAACCTAACCCTAACCCGTAACCTAACCCTAACCCGTACCCTAACCCTAACCCTAACCCGTACCCTAACCCCTACCCTAACCCGTACCCTAACCCTAACCCGTACCCTAACCCTAACCCTAACACTAACCCAACCTTAACCCTAACCCGTACCCTAAACCTAACCCTAACACTAACTCTAACCCTAACCCATACCCTAACCTTACACTTAACCCGTACCCTAACCCTAACCCTAACCCTAACCCTTTCCTAACCCTAACCCTAACCCTAACCCGAACCCTAAACCTAAACAGTACCCTAACACTAACCCTAACCCGTACCCTAACCCTAAACCGTACCCTAAACCTAACCCTAACCCTAACCCGTACCCTAACCCGTAACCTAACCCTAACCCGTACCCTAACCCGTACCCTAACCCTAACCCGTACCCTAACCCTAACCCTAACCCTAACCCCAACCCAATCCTAACCTTGACCCGTACCCTAACCCTAACCCTAACCCGTACCCTAACCCGTACCCTAGCCCTACCCCGTACCCTAACCATACACCGTACCCTAACCCTAACCATAACCCTAACCCGTACCCTAACCCTAACCCTAATCCTTTCCTAAACCTAACCCTAACCCTAACTCTCACCCTAACCCGTACCCTAACCCGTACCCTAACCCTAACCCGTACCCTAACCCTAACCCTAACCCGTACCCTAACCCTAACCCGTACCCTAACCCTAACCCGTACCCTAACCCTAACCCTAAACCTAACCATAACCCTAACCCGTACCCTAAACCTAACCCTAACCCTAACCCTAACCCTACCCCTTCCTTAACCCTTACCCTAACACTAACCCTGACACGTACCCTATACCTAACCCTAACCCTAACCCTAACTCTAACCCTAACCCGTACCCTAACCCTAACCCTAACCCGTACCCTAACCCTACCCCTAACCCTAACCCTAACCCTTTCCTAACCCTAACCCTAACCCTAACCCTAACCCTAAACCTAACCCTAACCCATACCTTTACCCTAACCCGTACCCTAACCCTAACCCTAAACCTAACCCTAACCCTAACCCGTATGCTAAACCTAATACTAACCCTAACCCTAACCCTAAACCGTACCTTAACCCTAACCCTAACCCTAACCCTAACCGGTACCCTAAACATAACCCTAACCCGTACCCTAACCGTAACCCGTATCCTAACCCTAACGCTAACACTAACCCGTACCCGTACCCTAAACCTAACCCTAACCCTAACCCTAACCAGCACCCTATCCCTAACCCTAACCCTAAACCTAACCCTAACCCTAACCCGTACCCTAACCCTAACCCTAACCCTAACCCTAACCCTAACCCGTACCCTAACCCTAACCCTAAACCGTACCTTAACCCGTACCCTAACCCTAACCCTAACCCATACCCTAACCCTAACCCTAACACTAACCCTAACCCTAACCCGTACCCTACCCTTAACCCGTACCCTAACCCTAACCTTAACCCTAACCCTAACCCTTTTCTAACCCTAACCCTAACCCTAAAACTAACCCTAACCCTAACCCGTACCCTAACCCTAACCCGTACCCTAACCCTAACCCTAACCCTAACCCTAACCTGTACCCTAACCCTAACCCGTACCCTAACACTAACCCTAATCCTAACCCCTAACCCTAACCCTAAACCGTACCCTAACCCGTACCCTAACCCTAACCGGTACCCTAACCCTAACACGTACCCTAACCCGTACCCTAATCCTAACCCTAACCCTAACCCTAACCCTAACCCATACCCTACACCTAACCCTAACCCTAACCCTAACCCGTACCCTAACCCTTACCCTAAACCTAACCCTAACACGTACCCTAAACCTAATCCTAACCCTAACCCTAACTCTTACCCTAACCCGTACCCTAACCCTAACCCTAACCATAACTCGTACCCTAACCGTACCCTAACCCTAACCCTAACCCTAACCCTAACCCCTAAACCCTAACCCTAACCCTAACCCTAACCCGTACATTAACACTAACACTAACCCTAACCCTAACCCTAACCCGTACATTAACACTAACACTAACCCTAACCCTAACCCTAAACCGTACCCTAAACCTAAACCTTACCCTAACACTAACCCTAACCCTTACCCTAACCCTAACACCTAACCCTAACCCTAACCCGTACCCTAAACCTAACCCTAACCCTAACCCGTACCCTAAACCTAACCCTAACCCTAACCCGTACCCAAATCTAACCATAACCCTAACCCTAACCCTAACCCCTAAACCTAACCCTAACCCGTACCCTAACCCTAACCCTAACCCTTACCCTAACCCTAACCCTAATCCTATCCCCTAACCCTAAACCTAAACCGTACACTAACCCTAACCCTAACGCTAACCCCTAACCCTAACCCTAACCCGTACCCTAAACCTAACTCTAACCCGTACCCTAACCCTAAACGGTACCCTAACCCTAACACGTACCCTAACCCGTACCCTAACCCTAACCCTAACCCTATCCCTAACCCTAACCCGTACCCTAAACCTAACCCTAATCCTAAACCTAACCCGTACCCTAACCCTTACCTTAAACCTAACCCTAACCCGTACCCTAACCCTAATCCTAACCCTAACCCTAACCCTTACCCTAACCCGTACCCTAACCCTAACCTTAACCAACCCTAACCCTAATCCTAACCATAACCCTAAACTTTTCCTAACCCTAACCCTAACCCTAACCCTAACCCTAACCCTAACCCGTACGCTATCCCTAACTCTAACCCTAACCCTAACCCGTACCCTAACCCTAACCTGTACTCTAACCCTAACCCTAACCCTAACACTAACCCTAACCCCTAACCCTAACCATAACTCGTACCCTAACCCTAACCCTAAACCGTACCCTAAACCTAACCCGTACCCTAACCCTAACCCTAACCCTAAACCTAACCCTAACCCGTACCCTAACCCTAACCCGTACCCTAACCCTGACCCGTACCCTAACCCTAACCCGTACCCTAACCCTAACCCGTAACCTAACCCGTACCCTAACCCGTACCCTAACCCTAACCCGTACCCTAACCCATACCCTAACCCTAACCCTAACCATAACCCTAACCCGTACCCTAAGCCTAACCCTAACACTTACCCTAACCCCTAATCACTAACCCTAACCATAACCCTAACCCGTACCCTAACCCTAACCCCTAACCCTAACCATAACCCATACCCTAAACCTAACCCTAACCCTAACCCGTACCGTAACCCTAACCCGTACCCTAACCATAACCCTAACCCTACCCTAACCCGTACCCTAACTCGTACCCTAACCCTAACCCGTACCCTAACCCTAACCCTAACCCAACCCTAACCCTAACCCTAACCCGTACCCTAACCCTAAGCCTAACCCTAACCCGTACCCTAACCCTAACCAGTACCCTAACCCTAACCCTAACCCGTACCCTAACCCTAAACCGTACCCTAAACCTAACCCTAACCCTAACCCGTACCCTAACCCGTACCCTAACCCTAACCCGTACCCTAACCCTAACCCTAACCTCAACCCATCCTAAACTTAACCCGTACCCTAACCCTAACCCTTACCCGTTCCCTAACCCGTACCCTAACCCTACCCCGTACCCTAACCATACTCCGTACCCTAAACCTAACCCTAACCCTAACCCGTACCCTAACTTTAACCCTAATCCTTTCCTAAACCTAACCCTAACCCTAACTCTCACCCTAACCCGTACCCTAACCCGTACCCTAACCCTAACCCGTACCCTAACCCTAACCCTAACCCTAACCCGTACCCTAACAATAACCCTAACCCTAAGACTAACCCGTACACTAACCCTAACCCGTACCCTAACCCGTACCCTAACCCTCACCCTAACCCTAACCCTAACCCTAACCCCTAACCCGTAACCCTAACCCTAAACCTAACCCTAACCCGTACCCTAACCTTAACCCTAACCCGTACCCTAACCCGTACCCTAACCATAACCCTAACCCTAACCCTTTCCTAACCCTAACCCTAACCCAACCCTAACCCTAACCCTAACCCGTACACTAACCCTAAGCCTAACCCTAACTCGTACCCTAACCCTAACCCTAACCAGTACCCTAACCCTAACCCTAACCCGTACCCTAACCCTAAACCGTACCCTAAACCTAACCCTAACCCTAACCCGTACCCTAACCCGTACCCTAACCCTAACCCGTACCCTAACCCTAACCCGTACCCTAACCCCAACCCTAACTCTAACCCAACCCTAACCCGAACCCGGATCCTAACACTAACCCTAACCCGTACCCTAACCCGTACCCTAACCCTAACCCGTACCCTAACCCTAACCCGTAACCTAACCCTAACCCTAAACCTAACCCTAACCATAACCCGTACCCTAAACCTAACCCTAACCCTAACCCTAACACTACCCCTTCCTTAACCCTTACCCAAACCCTAACCCTGACACGTACCCTATACCTAACCCTAACCCTAAACCTAACCCTAACTCTAACCCTAACCCGTACCCTAACCCTAACCTTAACCCGTACCCTAACCCTACCCCTAACCCTAACCCTAACCCTTTCCTAACCCTAACCCTAACCCTAACCCTAAACCTAACCCTAACCCTAACCCGTACCCTAACCCTAACCCGTACCCTAACCCTAACCCTAAACCTAACCCTAACCCTAACCCGTATGCTAAACCTAATACTAACCCTAAACCTAACCCTAAACCGTACCTTAACCCTAACCCTAACCCTAACCCTAACCGGTACCCTAAACCTAACCCTAACCCGTACCCTAACCGTAACCCGTATCCTAACCCTAACCCTAACCCTAAACCGTACCCGTACCCTAAACCTAACCCTAACCCTAACCCTAACCAGCACCCTATCCCTAACCCTAACCCTAAACCTAACCCTAACCCTAACCCGTACCCTAACCCTAACCCTAACCCTAACCCTAACACGTACCCTAACCCTAACCCTAAACCGTACCCTAACCCGTACCCTAACCCTAACCCTAACCCATACCCTAACCCTAACCCTAACACTAACCCTAACCCTAACCCGTACCCTAACCCTAACCTTAACCCGTACCCTAACCCTAACCTTAACCCTAACCCTAACCCTTTTCTAACCCTAACCCTAACCCTAAACCTAACCCTAACACTAACCCGTACCCTAACCCTAACCCGTACCCTAACCCTAAACCTAACCCTAACCCTAACCTGTACCCTAACCCTAACCCGTACCCTAACACTAACCCTAATCCTAACCCCTAACCCTAACCCTAAACCGTACCCTAACCCGTACCCTAACCCGTACCCTAACCCTAACCGGTACCCTAACCCTAACACGTACCCTAACCCGTACCCTAATATTAACCCTAACCCTAACCCTAACCCTAACCCATACCCTAAACCTAACCCTAACCCTAACCCTAACCCGTACCCTAACCCTTACCCTAAACCTAACCCTAACACGTACCCTAACCCTAATCCTAACCCTAACCCTAACCCTGACCCTAACCCGTACCCTAACCCTAACCCTAACCATAACTCGTACCCTAACCGGTACCCTAACCCTAACCCTAACCCCTAACCCCTAACCCTAACCCTAACCCTAACCCTAACCCTAACCCATACATTAACACTAACACTAACCCTAACCCTAACCCTAACCCGTACCCTAAACCTAAACCTTACCCTAACACTAACCCTAACCCTTACCCTAACCCTAACACCTAACCCTAACCCTAACCCGTACCCTAAACCTAACCCTAACCCTAACCCGTACCCTAACCCTAACCATAACCCTAACCCGTACCCTAACCCTAAACCTAACCAGTACCCTAACCCTAACCCTAACACTAACCCAACCTTAACCCTAACCCGTACCCTAAACCTAACCCTAACACTAACTCTAACCCTAACCCATACCCTAACCTTACACTTAACCCGTACCCTAACCCTAACCCTAACTCTAACACTTTCCTAACCCTAACCCTAACCCTAACCCTAACCCTAACCCGAACCCTAACCCTAAACAGTACCCTAACCCTAACCCTAACCCGTACCCTAACCCTAAACCGTACCCTAAACCTAACCCTAACCCTAACCCGTACCCTAAACCGTAACCTAACCCTAACCCGTACCCTAACCCGTACCCTAACCCTAACCCGTACCCTAACCCTAACCCTAACCCTAACCCCAACCCAATCCTAACCTTGACCCGTACCCTAACCCTAACCCTAACCCGTACCCTAACCCGTACCCTAGCCCTACCCCGTACCCTAACCATACTCCGTACCCTAACCCTAACCATAACCCTAACCCGTACCCTAACCCTAACCCTAATCCTTTCCTAAACCTAACCCTAACCCTAACTCTCACCCTAACCCGTACCCTAACCCGTACCCTAACCCTAACCCGTACCCTAACACTAACCCTAACCCTAACCCGTACCCTAACACTAACCCTAACCCTAACACTAACCCGTCCCTTAACCCTAATCCGTACCCTAACCTGTACCCAGGCCTCACCCTAACCCTAACCCTAACCCTAACACCTAACCCCTAACCCTAACCCTAACCCTAACCCTAACCCGTACCCTAACCTTAACCCTAACCCGTACCCTAACCCGTACCCTAACCCTAAACCTAACCCTAACCCTTTCCTTACCCTAACCCTAACCCTAACCCTAATCCTAACCCTAACCCGTACCCTAAACCTAACCCTTACCCTAACCCTAAACCTAACCTTAACCCTAACCCTAACACGTAAGCTAACCCTAACCCTAACCCTAACCCTAACCCTAACCCTAACCCGTACCCTAACCCGAACCCTAACCCTAACCCTAAACCTAAACCTAACCCGTACCCTAACCCTAACCCTAACCCGAACCCTAACCCTAACCCGTACCCTAACCCTAACCCTAAACCTAACGCTAACCCGTACCCTAACCCTAACCCTAACCCAAACCCTAACACGAACCCGTACCCTAACCCTAACCCTAACCCTAACCCGTACCCTAACCCTAACCCTAACCCTAAACCTAACCCGTACCCTAAACCGTACCCTACCCTAACCCTAACCCTAAACCTAACCCCTAACCCTAACCCTAACCCTAACCCTAACCTTAACCCATACCCTAACCCTAACCCTAACCTTAAACCTAACACGTACCCTAAGCCTAACCTTAAACCGTACCCTATCCCTAACCCTAATCCTAACCCTAACCCTTTCCTAACCCTAACCCTAACCCTAACCCGTACCCTAAACCGGACCCTAACCCTAACCCTAACCCTAAACCTAACCCCTAACCCTAACCCTAACCCTAACCCTAACCTTAACCCGTACCCTAACCCTAACCCTAATCCGTACCCTAACCCTAACCCTAATCCTTTCCTAACCCTAACCCTATCCTTAACCCTAACCCTAAACCTAACCCGTACACTAAACCTAACCCGTACCCTAACCCTAACCCTAACACTAACCCATACGCTAACCCTAACCCTAACCCTAAACCTAACCCTAAACCTAACCCGTACCCTAACCCTAACCCTAACCCTAACCCTAACCCTAATCCGTACCCTAACAATAACCCTAACCCGTACCCTAACCCTAACCCTAACCGTAACCCTAAACCTAACCCGTACCCTAACCCTAACCCTAACCCTAACCCTAACCCTAACCCGTACCCTAACCCTAACCCTAAACCTAACCCTAACCCGTACCCTAACCCTAACCCTAACCCAAACCCTAACCCTAAACCTTACCCTAACCCTAACCCTAACCCTTACCCTAACCCTAACCCGTACCCTAACCCTAACCCTAACCCGTACCCTAACCCGTACCCTAACCCGTACCCTAACCCTACCCCGAACCCTAACCATACGCCGTACCCTAAACCTAACCCTAACCCTAACCCGTACCCTAACCCTAACCCTAATCCTTTCCTAAACCTAACCCTAACCCTAACTCTCACCCTAACCCGTACCCTAACCCGTACCCTAACCCTAACCCGTACCCTAACCCTAACCCTAACCCGTACCCTAACAATAACCCTAACCCTAACACTAACCCGTACCCTAACCCTAACCCGTACCCTAACCCTCACCCTAACCCTAACCCTAACCCTAACCCCTAACCCCTAACCCTAACCCTAACCCTAACCCTAACCCGTACCCTAACCTTAACCCTAACCCGTACCCTAACCCGTACCCTAACCCTAACCCTAACCCTAACCCTTTCCTAACCCTAACCCTATCCCAACCCTTACCCTAACCCTAACCCGTACACTAACCCTAAGCCTAACCCTAACCCGTACCCTAACCCTAACCCTAACCAGTACCCTAACTCTAACCCTAACCCGTACCCTAACCCTAAACCGTACCCTAAACCTAACCCTAACCCTCACCCGTACCCTAACCGGTACCCTAACACTAACCCGTACCCTAACCCTAACCCGTACCCTTACCCCAACCCTAACTCTAACCCAACCCTACCCCGAACCCAGATCCTAACCCTAACCCTAAACCGTACCCTAACCCGTACCCTAACCCTAACCCTAATCCTTTCCTAACCCTAACCCTATCCTTAACCCTAACCCTAAACCTAACCCGTACACTAAACCTAACCCGTACCCTAACCCTAACCCTAACACTAACCCATACGCTAACCCTAACCCTAACCCTAAACCTAACCCTAAACCTAACCCGTACCCTAACCCTAACCCTAACCCTAACCCTAACCCTAATCCGTACCCTAACAATAACCCTAACCCGTACCCTAACCCTAACCCTAACCGTAACCCTAAACCTAACCCGTACCCTAACCCTAACCCTAACCCTAACCCTAACCCTAACCCGTACCCTAACCCTAACCCTAAACCTAACCCTAACCCGTACCCTAACCCTAACCCTAACCCAAACCCTAACCCTAAACCTTACCCTAACCCTAACCCTAACCCTTACCCTAACCCTAACCCGTACCCTAACCCTAACCCTAACCCGTACCCTAACCCGTACCCTAACCCGTACCCTAACCCTACCCCGAACCCTAACCATACGCCGTACCCTAAACCTAACCCTAACCCTAACCCGTACCCTAACCCTAACCCTAATCCTTTCCTAAACCTAACCCTAACCCTAACTCTCACCCTAACCCGTACCCTAACCCGTACCCTAACCCTAACCCGTACCCTAACCCTAACCCTAACCCGTACCCTAACAATAACCCTAACCCTAACACTAACCCGTACCCTAACCCTAACCCGTACCCTAACCCTCACCCTAACCCTAACCCTAACCCTAACCCCTAACCCCTAACCCTAACCCTAACCCTAACCCTAACCCGTACCCTAACCTTAACCCTAACCCGTACCCTAACCCGTACCCTAACCCTAACCCTAACCCTAACCCTTTCCTAACCCTAACCCTATCCCAACCCTTACCCTAACCCTAACCCGTACACTAACCCTAAGCCTAACCCTAACCCGTACCCTAACCCTAACCCTAACCAGTACCCTAACTCTAAACCTAACCCGTACCCTAACCCTAAACCGTACCCTAAACCTAACCCTAACCCTCACCCGTACCCTAACCGGTACCCTAACACTAACCCGTACCCTAACCCTAACCCGTACCCTTACCCCAACCCTAACTCTAACCCAACCCTAACCCGAACCCGGATCCTAACCCTAACCCTAAACCGTACCCTAACCCGTACCCTAACCCTAACCCGTACCCTAACCCTAACCCGTACCCTAACCCTAACCCTAAACCTAACCCTAACCCTAACCCGTACCCTAAACCTAACCCTAAACCTAACCCTAACCCTACCCCTTCCTTAACCCTTACCCTAACACTAACCCTGACACGTACCCTATACCTACCTAACCCTAACCCTAACTCTAACCCTAACCCGTACCCTAACCCTAATCCTAACCCGTACCCTAACCCTACCCCTAACCCTAACCCTAACCCTTTCCTAACCCTAACCCTAACCCTAACCCTAACCCTAAACCTAACCCTAACCCATACCCTAACCCTAACACGTACCCTAACCCTAACCCTAAACCTAACCCTAACCCTAACCCGTATGCTAAACCTAATACTAACCCTAACCCTAACCCTAAACCGTACCTTAACCCTAACCCTAACCCTAACCCTAACCGGTACCCTAAACCTAAACCTAACCCGTACCCTAACCGTTAACCCGTATCCTAACCCTAACCCTAACCCTAACCCGTACCCGTACCCTAAACCTAACCCTAACCCTAACCCTAACCAGCACCCTATCCCTAACCCTAACCATAAACCTAACCCTAACCCTAACCCGTACCCTAACCCTAACCCTAACCCTAACCCTAACCCTAACCCGTACCCTAACCCTAACCCTAAACCGTACCATAACCCGTACCCTAACCCTAACCCTAACCCATACCCTAACCCTAACCCTAACACTAACCCTAACCCTAACCCGTACCCTAACCTTAACCCGTACCCTAACCCTAACCTTAAACCTAACCCTAACCCTTTTCTAACCCTAACCCTAACCCTAAAACTAACCCTAACCCTAACCCGTACCCTAACCCTAACCCGTATCCTAACCCTAAACCTAACCCTAACCTCTGTACCCTAACCCTAACCCGTACCCTAACACTAACCCTAATCCTAACCCCTATCCCTAACCCTAAACCGTACCCTAACCCGTACCCTAACCCTAACCGGTACCCTAACCCTAACACGTACCCTAAACCGTACCCTAATCCTAACCCTAACCCTAACCCTAACCCTAACCCATACCCTAAACCTAACCCTAAACCTAACCCTAACCCTAACCCATACCCTAACCCTTACGCTAAACCTAACCCTAACACGTACCCTAAACCTAATCCTAACCCTAACCCTAACCCTTACCCTAACCCGTACCCTAACCCTAACCCTAACCACAACTCGTACCCTAACCCGTACCCTAACCCTAACCCTAACCCTAACCCTAACCCCTAACCCCTAACCCTAACCCTAACCCTAACCCATACATTAACACTAACACTAACCCTAACCCTAACCCTAAACCGTACCCTAAACCTAAACCTTAACCTAACACTAGCCCTAACCCTTACCCTAACCCTAACACCTAACCCTAACCCTAACCCGTACCCTAAACCTAACCCTAACCCTAACCATAACCCTAACCCGTACCCTAACCCTAAACCTAACCAGTACCCTAACCCTAACCCTAACCCGTACCCTAACCCTAACCCGTACCCTAACCCTAACCCTAACCCGTACCCTAACCCGTACCCTAACCCGTACCCTAACCCTAACCCGTACCCTAACCCTAACCCTAACCCTAACCCAACCTTAACCCTAACCCATACCCTAAACCTAACCCTAACACTAACTCTAACCCTAACCCATACCCTAACCTTTCACTTAACCCGTACCCTAACCCTAACCCTAACCCTAACCCTTTCCTAACCCTAACGCTAACCCTAATCCTAACCCTAACCCTAACACGAACCCTAACCCTAAACAGTACCCTAACCCTAACCCTAACCCGTACCCTAACCCTAAACCGTACCCTAAACCTAACCCTAACCCTAACCCGAACCCTAACCCGTACCCTAACCCTAACCCGTACCCTAACCCTAACCCTAACCCCAACCCAATCCTAACCTTAACCCGTACCCTAACCCAAACCCTAACCTGTACCCTAACCCGTACCCTAACCCTACCCCGTACCCTAACCATACTCCGTACCCTAACCCTAACCCTAACCCGTACCCTAACCCTAAACTTAACCAACCCTAACCCTAACCCTAACCCTAACCCTAAACCTTTCCTAACCCTAACCCTAACCCTAAACCTAAACCTAACCCGTACCCTAACCCTAACCCTAACCCGAACCCGAACCCTAACCCGTACCCTAACCCTAACCCTAAACCTAACGCTAACCCGTACCCTAACACTAACCCTAACCCAAACCCTAACACGAACCCGTACCCTAACCCTAACCCTAACCCTAACCCTAACCCTAACCCGTACCCTAACCCTAACCCTAACCCTAAACCTAACCCGTACCCTAAACCGTACCTTACCCTAACCCTAACCCTAACCCTAACCCTTAACCCTAACCCTAACCCTAACCCTAACCTTAACCCGTACCCTAACCCTAACCCTAACCTTAACCCTAACACGTACCCTAAGCCTAAACTTAACCCGTACCCTAACCCTAACCCTAATCCTAACCCTAACCCTTTCCTAACCCTAACCCTAACCCTAACCCGTACCCTAAACCGTACCCTAACCCTAACCCTAACCCTAAACCTAACCCCTAACCCTAACCCTAACCCTAACCCTAACCTTAACCCGTACCCTAACCCTAAACCTAATCCGTACCCTAACCCTAACCCTAATCCTTTCTTAACCCTAACCCTATCCTTAACCCTAACCCTAAACCTAACCCTAAACCTAACCCGTACCCTAATCCTAACCCTAACCCTAACCCTAACCCTAATCCGTACCCTAACAATAACCCTAACCCGTACCCTAACCCTAACCCTAACCGTAACCCTAAACCTAAACCGTACCCTAACCCTAACCCTAACCCTAACCCTAACCCTAACCCTAACCCGTACCCTAACCCTAACCCTAAACCTAACCCTAACCCGTACCCTAACCCTAACCCTAACCCAAACCCTAACCCTAAACCTTACCCTAACCCTAACCCTAACCCTTACCCTAACCCTAACCCGTACCCTAACCCTAACCCTAACCCGTACCCTAACCCGTACCCAAACCCGTACCCTAACCCTAACCCTAACCCTAACACCTAACCCTAACCCTAACCCTAACCCTAACCCTAACCCGTACCCTAACCCTAACCCTAACCCTAACCCTAACCCGTAACCTAACCCTAACCTTAACCCGTACCCTAACCCTAACCCTAATCCTAACCCTAACCCTTTCCTAACCCTAACCCTAACCCTAATCCTAACCCTAACCCGTACCCTAACCCTAACCCGTACCCAACACTAACCCTAACCCTAACCCTAACCCTACCCGTATGCTAACCTTAACCCTAACCCTCACCCTAATCCTAACCTGTAACCTAACCCTAACCCGTACCCTAACCCTAACCCGTACCCTAACCCTAACACTAAACCTAACCCCTAAACCTATCCCTAACCCGTACCCTAACCATAACCCTAACCCATACCCTAACCCTAACCCGTACCCTAAACCTAACCCTAAACCTAACACTAACCCGTACCCTAACCCTAACCCTTACCCTAACCCTAACCCTAATCCTATCCCCTAACCTTAACCCTAAACCGTACACTAACCCTAACCCTAACGCTAACCACTAACCCTAACCCTAACCCGTACCCTAAACCTACTTCTAACCCGTACCCTAACCCTAAACGGTACCCTAACCCTAACACGTACCCTAACCCGTACACTAACCCTAACCCTAACCCTATCCCTAACCCTAACCCGTACCCTAAACCTAACCCTAACCCTAAACCTAACCCGTACCATAACCCTTACCTTAAACCTAACCCTAACACGTACCCTAACCCTAATCCTAACCCTAACCCTAACCCTTACCCTAACCCGTACCCTAACCCTAACCTTAACCAACCCTAACACTAACCCTAACCCTAAGCCTAAACCTTTCCTAACCCTAACCCTAACCCTAACACTAACCCGTACGCTATCCCTAACTCTAACCCTAACCCTAACCCGTACCCTAACCCTAACCTGTACTCTAACCCTAACCCTAACCCTTACCCTAACCCCTAACCCTAACCGTAACCCGTACCCTAACCCTAACCCTAAACCGTACCCTAACCCTAACCCGTACCCTAACCCTAACCCTAACCCTAAACCTAACCCTAACCCGTACCCTAACCCTAACCCGTACCCTAACCCTGACCCGTACCCTAACCCTAACCCGTACCCTAACCCTAACCCTAACCCTAAACCTAACCCTAACCCGTACCCTAACCCTAACCCGTACCCTAACCCTAACCCTAACCCCTAACCCTAACCCTAACCCTAACCCTAACCCTAACCTTAACCCGTACCCTAACCCTAACCCTAACCTTAACCCTAACACGTACCCTAACCCTAACCCTAACCCGTACCCTAACCCTAACCCTAATCCTAACCCTAACCCTTTCCTAACCCTAACTCTAACCCTAACCCGTACCCTAAACCGTACCCTAACACTAACCCTAACCCTAAACCTAAACCCTAACCCTAACCGTAACCCTAACCCTAACCTTAACCCGTACCTTAACCCTAACCCTAATCCGTACCCTAACCCTAACCCTAACCCTAACCCTAACCCTTTCCTAACCCTAACCCTAACCTTAACCCTAACCCTAACCCTAACCCGTACACTAAACCTAACCCGTACCCTAACCCTAACCCTAACACTAACCCGTACGCTAACCCTAACCCTAACCATAACCCTAACCCTAACCCGTACCCTAACCCTAACCCTAACCCTAACCCTAAACCTAACCCTAATCCGTACCCTAACAATAACCCAAACCCGTACCCTAACCCTAACCCTAACCGTAAACCTAAACCTAACCCGTACCCTAACCCTAACCCTAACCCTAACCCTAACCCTAACCCTAACCCGTACCCTAACCCTAACCCTAAACCTAACCCTAACCCGTACCCTAACCCTAACCCAAACCCTAACTCTAAACCTTACCCTAACCCTAACACTAACCCTTACTCTAACCCAAACCCGTACCCTAACCCTAACCCTAACCCTAACCCCTAACCCTAACCCTAACCCTAACCCTAACCCGTACCCGTACCCTAACCCTAACCCGTACCCTAACCCTAACCCGTACCCTAACCCTAACCTTAACCCGTACCCTAAGCCTAACCCTAATCCTAACCCTAACCCTTTCCTAACCCTAACCCGTACCCTAACCCTAACCCGTACCTTAACACTAACCCTAACCCTAACCCGTACCCTAACCCTAACCCTAACCAGTACCCTAACCCTAACCCTAACCCGTACCCTAACCCTAAACCGTACCCTAAACCTAACCCTAACCCTAACCCGTACCCTAACACGTACCCTAACTCTAACCCGTACCCTAACCCTAACCCTAACCTCAACCCAATCCTAAACTTAACCCGTACCCTAACCCTAACCCTAACCCGTACCCTAACCCGTACCCTAACCCTACCCCGAACCCTAACCATACTCCGTACCCTAAACCTAACCCTAACCCTAACCCGTACCCTAACCCTAACCCTAATCCTTCCCTAAACCTAACCCTAACCCTAACTCTCACCCTAACCCGTACCCTAACCCGTACCCTAACCCTAACCCGTACCCTAACCCTAACCCTAACCCTAACCCGTACCATAACAATAACCCTAACCCTAACACTAACCCGTACCCTAACCCTAACCCGTACCCTAACCCGTACCCTATCCCTCACCCTAACCCTAACCCTAACCCTAACCCCTAACCACTAACCCTAACCCTAACCCGAACCCTAACCCGTACCCTAACCTTAACCCTAACCCGTACCCTAACCCGTACCATAACCCTAACCCTAACCCTAACCCTTTCCTAACCCTAACCCTAACCCAACCCTAACCCTAACCCTAACCCGTACACTAACCCTAAGCCTAACCCTAACCCGTACCCTAACCCTAACCCTAACCAGTACCCTAACTCTAAACCTAACCCGTACCCTAACCCTAAACCGTACCCTAAACCTATCCCGAACCCTAACCCGTACCCTAACCCTAACCCGTACCCTAACCCTAACACTAAACCTAACCCTAACCCTAACCCGTACCCTAAACCTAACCCTAACCCTAACCCTAACCCTACCCCTTCCTTAACCCTTACCCTAACACTAACCCTGACACGTACCCAAACCTAACCCTAACCCTAACCCTAACTCTAACCCTAACCCGTACCCTAACCCTAACCCTAACCCGTACCCTAACCCTACACCTAACCCTAACCCTAACCCTTTCCTAACCCTAACCCTAACCCAAACCCTAACCCTAAACCTAACCCTAACCCGTACCCTAACCCTAACCCGTACCCTAACACTAACCCTAAACCTAACCCTAACCCTAACCCGTATGCTAAACCTAATACTAACCCTAACCCTAACCGTAACCCGTATCCTAACCCTAACCCTAACCCTAACCCGTACCCGTACCCTAAACCTAACCCTAACCCTAACCCTAACCAGCACCCTATCCCTAACCCTAACCCTAAACCTAAACCTAACCCTAACCCGTACCCTAAACCTAACCCTAACCCTAACCCAAACCCTAACCCTAACCCGTAACCTAACCCTAACACTAAACCGTACCCTAACCCGTACCCTAACCCTAAACCTAACCCATACCCTAACCCTAACCCTAACACTAACCCTAACCCTAACCCGTACCCTAACCCTAACCTTAACCCGTACCCTAACCCTAACCTTAACCCTAACCCTAACCCTTTTCTAACCATAACCCTAACCCGTAACATAACCCGTACCCTAACCCGTACCCTAACCCTAACCCGTACCCTAACCCATACCCTAACCCTAACCCTAACCATAACCCTAGACCGTACCCTAAGCCTAACCCTAACACTTACCCTAACCCCTAATCACTAACCCTAACCCTAACCCAAACCCTAACCCGTACTTTAACACTAACACTAACCCTAACCCTAACCCTAACCCGTACCCTAAACCTAACCCTAACCCTAACCCGTACCGTAACCCTAACCCGTACCCTAACCATAACCCTAACCCTACCCTAACCCGTACCCTAACTCGTACCCTAACCCTAACCCGTACCCTAACCTTAACCCTAACCCAACCCTAACCCTAACCCTAACCCGTACCCTAAACCTAAGCCTAACCCTAACCCGTACCCTAACCCTAACCCTAACCAGTACCCTAACCCTAACCCTAACCCGTACCCTAACCCTAAACCGTACCCTAAACCTAACCCTAAACCTAAACCGTTCCCTAACCCGTACCCTAACCCTAACCCGTACCCTAACCCTAACCCTAACCTCAACCCAATCCTAAACTTAACCCGTACCCTAACCCTAACCCTAAACCGTACCCTAACCCGTACCCTAACCCTACCCCGTACCCTAACCATACTCCGTACCCTAAACCTAAACCTAACCCTAAACCGTACCCTAACCCTAACCCTAACCAGTACCCTAACCCTAACCCTAACCCGTACCCTAACCCTAAACCGTACCCTAAACCTAACCCTAAACCTAAACCGTTCCCTAACCCGTACCCTAACCCTAACCCGTACCCTAACCCTAACCCTAACCTCAACCCAATTCTAAACTTAACCCGTACCCTAACCCTAACCCTAAACCGTACCCTAACCCGTACCCTAACCCTACCCCGTACCCTAACCATACTCCGTACCCTAAACCTAACCCTAACCCTAACCCGTACCCTAACCCTAACCCTAACCAGTACCCTAACCCTAACCCTAACCCGTACCCTAACCCTAAACCGTACCCTAAACCTAACCCTAAACCTAAACCGTTCCCTAACCCGTACCCTAACCCTAACCCGTACCCTAACCCTAACCCTAACCTCAACCCAATCCTAAACTTAACCCGTACCCTAACCCTAACCCTAAACCGTACCCTAACCCGTACCCTAACCCTACCCCTAACCCTAACCCTAACCCTTTCCTTACCCTAACCCTAACCCTAACCCTAACCCTAAACCTAACCCTAACCCGTACCCTAACCCTCACCCGTACACTAACCCTAACCCTAAACCTAACCCTAACCCTAACCCGTATGCTAAACCTAATACTAACCCTAACCCTAACCCTGAACCGTACCTTAACCCTAACCCTAACCCTAACCCTAACCGGGACCCTAAACCTAACCCTAACCCGTACCCTAACCGTAACCCGTATCCTAACCCTAACCCTAACCCTAACCCTAACCCGTACCCTAAACCTAACCCTAACCCTAACCCGTACCCTAACCCTACCCCTAACCCTAACAGTAACCCTTTCCTAACCCTAACCCTAACCCTAACCCTAACCCTAAACCTAACCCTAACCCGTACCCTAACCCTCACCCGTACACTAACCCTAACCCTAAACCTAACCCTAACCCTAACCCGTATGCTAAACCTAATACTAACCCTAACCCTAACCCTGAACCGTACCTTAACCCTAACCCTAACCCTAACCCTAACCGGGACCCTAACCCTAACCCTAACCCTAACCCGTACCCGTACCCTAAACCTAACCCTAACCATAACCAGCACCCTATCCCTAACCCTAACCCTAAACCTAAACCTAACCCTAACCCGTACCCTAACCCTAACCCTAACCCTAACCCTAACCCTAACCCGTACCCTAACCCTAACCCTAAACCGTACCCTAACCCGTACCCTAACCCTAACCCTAACCCATACCCTAAGCCTAACCCTAACACTAAACCTAACCCTAACCCGTACCCTAACCCTAACCTTAACCCGTACCCTAACCCTAACCTTAACCCTAACCCTAACCCTTTTCTAACCCTAACCCTAACACTAAACCTAACCCTAAACCTAAACCGTACCCTAACCCTAACCCGTACCCTAATCCTAACCCTAACCCTAACCCTAACCTGTACCATAACCCTAACCCGTACCCTAACACTAACACTAATCCTAACCCCTAACCTTAACCCTAAACCGTACCCTAACCCGTACCCTAACCGGTACCCTAACCCTAACCGGTACCCTAACCCTAACACGTACCCTAACCCGTACCCTAATCCTAACCCTAAACCTAACCCTAACCCTAACCCATACCCTAAACCTAACCCTAACCCTAAACCTAACCCTAACCCGTACCCTAACCCTTACCCTAAACCTAACCCTAACATGTACCCTAACCCTAATCCTAACCCTAACCCGTACCCTAAACCTAACCCTTACCCTAACCCTAAACCTAACCCTAACCCTAAACCTAACCCGTAAGCTAACCCTAACCCTAACCCTAACCCTAACCCTAATTCTAACCCGTACCCTAACCCGAACCCTAACCCTAACCCTAAACCTAAACCTAACCCGTACCCTAACCCTAACCCTAACCGGAACCCTAACTCTAACCCGTACCCTAACCCTAACCCTAACCTAACGTTAACCTGTACCCTAACCCTAACCCTAACCCAAACCCTAACACTAACCCGTACCCTAACCCTAACCCTAACCCTAACCCGTACCCTAACCATAACCCTAACCCTAACACCTAACGCCTAACCCTAACCTTAACCCTAACCCTAACCCGTACATTAACACTAACACTAACCCTAACCCTAACCCTAACCCGTACACTAAACCTAAACCTTACCCTAACACTAACCCTAACCCTAACCCTAACCCTAACACCTAATCCTAACCCTAACCCATACCCTAAACCTAACCCTAAACCTAACCCGTACCCTAACCCTAACCATAACCCTAACCCGTACCCTAACCCTAACCCTAACCAGTACCCTAACCCTAACCCTAACCCGTACCCTAACCCTAACCCGTACCCTAACCCTAACCCTAACCCGTACCCTAACCCGTACCCTAACCCTAACCCGTACCCTAACCCTAATCCAACCCTAACCCTAACCCGTACCCTAACCCTAACCCTAACACTAACTCTAAACCTAACCCGTACCCTAACCTTACCCTTAACCCGTACCCTAACCCTAACCCTAACCCTAACCCTCACCCTTTCCTAACCCTAACACTAACCCTAACCCTAACCCGTACCCTAACCCTAACCAGTACCCTAACCCTAACCCTAACTCGTACCCTAACCCTAAACCGTACCCTAACCCTAACCCTAAGCTGTACCCTAACCCGTAACCTAACCCTAACCCGTACCCTAACCCTAACCCTAACCCCAACCCAATCCTAACCTTAACCCGTACCCTAACCCTAACACTAAGCCGTACCCTAACCCGTACCCTAACCCTACTCCGTACCCTAACCATACTCCGTACCCTAACCCTAACCATAAACCTAACCCGTACCCTAACCCTAACCTTAACCAACCCTAACCCTAACACTAACCCTAACCCTAAAACTTTCCTAACCCTAACCCTAACCCTAACCCTATCCAAACCCTAACCCGTACCCTAAACCTAACCCTAACACTAACATTAACCCGTACACTAACCCAAACCCCTAACCCTAACCCTAACCCGTACCCTAACCATAACCAGTACCGTAACCCTAACCCGAACCCGTACCCTAACCCTAACCCGTACCCTAACCCTAACCAAACCCTAAACCTAACCCGTACCCTAATCCGTACCCTAACCCTAACCGGTACCCTAACCCTAACCCTAACCCTAACCCTAACCCAAACCTAAACCTAACCCGGACCCTAACCCTAACCCGTACCCTAACCCTAAACCTAACCCTAACCCTAACCCGTACCCTAAACCTAACCCTAACCCTAACCCTAACCCTAAACCTAAACCGTACCCTAACCCTAACCCTAAACCTAACCCTAACCCTAACCCGTACGCTAACCCTAATACTACCCCTAAACCTAACCCCAACCCGTACCTTAACCCTAAACCTAACCCTAACCCTAACCGGTACCCTAAACCTAACCCTAACCCGTACCCTAACCGTAACCCGTATCCTAACCCTAACCCTAACCCTAACCCTAACCCGTACACTAAACCTAAACCTAACCCTAACCCTAACCAGTACCCTAACCCTAACCCTAAACCTAACCCTAACCTAAACCGTACCCTAACCCTAGCCCTATCCCTAACCCTAACCCTAACCCGTACCCTAACCCGAACCCTAAACCGTACCCTAACCCGTACCCTAACCCTAAACCTAACCCATACCCTAACCCTAACCCTAACACTAACCCTAACCCTAACCCGTACCCTAAACCTAACCTTAACCCGTACCCTAACCCTAACCCTTTTCTAACCCTAACCCTAACCCTAAACCTAACCCTAACCCTAACCCGTACCCTAACACTAACCCGTACCCTAACCCTAAACCTAACCCTAACCCTAACCCTAACCCTATCCTGTACCCTAATCCTAACCCGTCCCCTAACACTAACCCTAATCCTAAACCCTAACCCTAACCCTAACACGTACCCTAACCCGTACCCTAACCCGTACCCTAACCCTAACCGGTACCCTAACCATAACATGTACCCTAACCCGTACCCTAATCCTAACCCTAACCCTAACCCTAACCCTAACCCATACCCTAAACCTAACCCTAACCCTAACCCTAACCCTAACCCGTACCCTAACCCTTACCCTAAACATAACCCTAAACCGTACCCTACCCTAATCCTAACCCTAACCCTAACCCTTATCCTAACCCGTACCCTAACCCTAAACCTAACCCTAACTCGTACCCTAACCCGTACCCTAACCCTAACCCTAACCCTAACCCCTAACACCAAACCCTAACCCTAACCCTAACCCTAACCCGTACATTAACACTAACACTAACCCTAACCCTAATCCTTACCCGTACCCTAAACCTAATCCTTACCCTAACACTATCCCTAACCCTTACACTAACCCTAACACCTAACCCTAACCCTAACCCGTACCCTAAACCTAACCCTAACCCTAACCCGTACCCTAACCCTAACCATAAATCTAACCCGTACCCTAACCCAAACCCTAACCAGTACCCTAACCCTAACCCAACCCTAGCCTAACCCATACCCTAACCCTAACCATAACCCGTAACCTAACACGTACCCTAAACCTAACCCGTACCTTAACCCTAACCCGTGCCCTAACCCTAAACCTAACCCTAACCCTAACCCTAACCCTAACCCGTACCCTAACCCTAACCCTTTCCTAAACCTAACCCTAACCCTAACCCTAAACCTAACCCGTACCCTAACCCTAACCCGTACCCTAACCCGTAACCTAACCCTAACCCTAACCGTAACCCTAACCCTAACCCTAACCCTAACCCAAACCTAACCCTAACCCGGACCCTAACCCTAACCCGTAACCTAACCCTAAAACTAACCCTAACCCTAACTCGTACCCTAAACCTAACCCTAACCCTAACCCTAACCCTAACCCTAACCCTAACCCGTACCCTAACCCTAAACCTAACCCTAACCCTAACCCGTACCCTAAACCTAACCCTAACACTAACCCTAACCCTAACCCGTACCCTAACCCTAACCCTAAACCTAACCCTAACCCTAACCCGTACGCTAACCCTAGTACTAACCCTAACCCGTACCTTAACCCTAACCCTAACCCTAACCCTAACCGGTACCCTCAACCTAACCCTAACCCGTACCCTGACCGTAACCCGTATCCTAACCCTAACCCTAACCCTAAACCTAACCCGTACACTAAACCTAACCCTAACCCTAACCCTAACCAGTACCCTAATGCTAACCCTAAACCTAACCCTAACACTAACCCGTACCCTAACCCTAGCCCTAACCCTAACCCTAAACCTAACCCGCACCCTAACCCTAAACCTAAACCGTACCCTAACCCGTACCCTAACCCTAACCCTAACCCATACCCTAACCCTAACCCTAACACTAACCCTAAACCTAACCCGTACCCTAACCCTAACCTTAACCCGTACCCTAACCCTAACCCTAACCCTAACCCTAACCCTTTTCTAACCCTAACCCTAACCCTAAACCTAAACCTAACCCTTACCCGTACCCTAACCCTAACCCGTACCCTAAGCCTAACCCTAACCCTAACCCTAACACTAACCTGTACCCTAACCCTAACCCGTCCCCTAACACTAACCCTAATCCTAAACCCTAAACCTAACCCTAACCCGTACCCTAACCCGTACCCTAACCCGTACCCTAACCCTAACCGGTACCCTAACCCTAACATGTACCCTAACCCGTACCCTATTCCTAACCGTAACCCTAACCCTAACCCTAACCCATACCCTAAACCTAACCCTAACCCTAACCCTAACCCGTACCCTAACCCTTACCCTAAACCTAACCCTAACCCGTACCCTAACCCTAATCCTAACCCTAACCCTAACCCTTATCCTAACCCGTACCCTAACCCTAACCCTAACCCTAACTCGTACCCTAACCCGTACCCTAACCCTAACCCTAAACCTAACCCCTAACCCCAAAACCTAACCCTAACCCTAACCCTAACCCGTACATTAACACTAACACTAACCCTAACCCTAACCCTTACCCGTACCCTAAACCTAAACCTAACGCTAACCCTAACCCTAACCCTTACACTAACCCTAACACCTAACCCTAACCCTAACCCGTACCATAACCCTAACCCTAACCCTAACCCGTACCCTAACCCTAACCATAACCCTAACCCGTACCCTAACCCAAACCCTAACCAGTACCCTAACCCTAACCCAACCCTAACCCTGACCCATACCCTAACCCTAACCCTAACCCGTAACCTAACACGTACCCTAAACCTAACCCGTACCTTAACCCTAACACGTACCCTAACCCTAACCCTAACCCTAACCCTAAACCTAACCCGTACACTAACCCTAACCCTAACCCTTTCCTAAACCTAACCCTAACCCTAAACCTAAACCTAACCCGTACCCTAACCCTAACCCGTACCCTAACCCGTACCCTAACCCTAACCCTAACCGTAACCCTAACCCTAACCCGTACCCTAACCCTAACCCTAACCCTAACACTAACCCGTACCCTAATCCTAACCCGTTCCCTAACCCGTACCCTAACCCTAAACCTAACCCTAACCCCTAACCCCTAAACCTAACCCTAACCCTAACCCGTACCTAACCCTAACCCTAACCCTAACCCTAACCCTAACCCGTACCCTAACCATAACCCTAACCCGTACCCTAACCCTAACCCTAACCCTAACCCTTTGCTAACCCTAACCCTAACCCTAACCCTAACCCTAACCCGTACCCTAAACCTAACCCTAACCCTAACCCTAACCCTAACCCGTAACCTAACCCTAATCCTAACCCGTACCCTAACCGTAACCCTAACCCGTACCCTAACCCTAACCCTAAAACTAACCCTAACCCTTACACTAAACCTAACCCTAACCCTAACCCTAACCCTTTCCTAAACCTAACCCTAACCTTAACCCTAACCCGTACCCTAACCCTAACCCATACCCAAAACCTAACCCTAACCCTAACCCTAACCCTAACCCGTACGCTAACCCTAAAACTAACCCTAACCCTAACCCTAACCCGTACCCTAACCCTAACCCTAACCCTAACCCGTACCCTAACCCTAACACTAACCCGTACCCTAAACCTAACCTGTACCCTTACCCTAACCCTAACCCTAACCCTAACACTAAGGCGTACCCTAAACCTAACCCTAACCCTAACCCTAACCCGTACCCGTACCCTAACCGTAACCCGTACCCTAACCCTAACCCTAACCCTAACCCTAACCCGTACCCTAAACCTAACCCTAACCCGTACCCTAACCCAAACCCGTACCCTAAACCTAACCCTAACCCTAACCCTAACCCTAACCCGTACCCTAAACCTAACCCTAACCCTAACCCTAACCCGTACCCTAACCCTAAACCTAACCCTAACCCTAACCCGTACCCTAAACTTAACCCTAACCCTAACCCTAACCCTAACCCGTACCCTAACCCTAACCCTAACCCTAATCCTAAACCTAACCCCTAACCCTAACCCTAACCCTAACCCGTACCCTAACCCTAACCCTAATACTAACCCTAACCCTAACCCGTACCCTAACCCTAACTCTGACCCGTATCCTAACCCTAACCCTAACCCTAACCATAACCCTTTCCTAACCCTAACCCTAAATCTAAACCTAACCCTAACGCGTACACTAACCCTAACCCGTGCCCTAACCCTAAACCTAACCCTAAACCTAACCCTAACCCTAACCCGTACGCTAACCCTAACCCTAACCCTAACCCTACCCCTAACCCGTACCCTAAACCTAACCCGTACCGTAACCCTAACCCTAACACTAATCCTAACCCTAACCCCTAACCCTAACCCTAACCCGTAGCCTAAACCTAACCCTAATCCGTACCCTAACCCTAACCCGTACCCTAAACCTAATCCTAACCCTAAACCTAACCCTAACCTGTACTCTAACCCTAACCCGTACCCTATCCCTAACCCTAACCTAAAACTCTAACCCTAACCCTAACCCGTACCCTAACCCTAACCCTAACCCGTACCCTAATCCTAACCCTAACCCGTACCCTAACCCTAACCCGTACCCTAAACCTAACCCTAACCCTAACCCTAAACCGTACCCTAAACCTAACTCTAACTCTAACGCTAACCCTAACCCGTACCCTAACCCTAACCCTAACACTTACCCGTACCCTAACCCTAACCCTAACCCTAATCCTAACCCTAACCCCTATCCTTAAACCTAACCCGAACCCTAACCCTAACCCTAACCCGTAACCTAACCCTAACCCAACACTAACCCTAACCCTAACCCGTACCCTAAACCTAACCTTAACCCGTACCCTAACCCTAACCCTAACCCTAAACCTAACACTAACCCTAACCCGTACCCTAACCCTAACCCGTACCCTAACCCTAAACCTAACCCTAAACCTAACCCTAACACTAACCCGTACGCCTACCCTAACCCTTGCCCTAAACCTAACCCTAACCCGTACGCTAAACCTAAACCGTACCCTATCCCTAAACCTAACCCTAATCCTAACCCTAACCCCTAACCCTAACCCTAACCCGTACCCTAAACCTAACCCTAATCCGTACCCTAACCCTAACCCGTACCCTAAATCTAATCCTAACCCTAACCCTAACCCTAACCTTAACCCGTACCCTAACCCTAACCCTAATCCTAACCCTAACCCTTTCCTAACCCTAACCCTAACCCTAACCCTAACCCGTACCCTAACCCTAACCCGTACCCTAACACTAACCCTAACCATAACCCGTATGCTAACCCTAACCCTAACCCTCACCCTAACCCTAACCCGTACCCTAACCCTAACCCGTACCCTAAACCTAACCCGTACCCTAACCCTAACCCTAACCCTAACCCCTAAACCTAAACCTAACCCGTACCCTAACCATAACCCTAACCATACCCTAACCCTAACCCGTACCCTAAACCTAACCCTAACCCTAACCCTATCCCGTACCCTAACCCTAACCCTGACCCTAACCCTAACCCTAACCCTATCCCCTAACCCTAACCCTAAACCGTACCCAAACCCTAACCCTAACGCTAACCCCTAACTCTAACCCTAACCCGTACCCTAACCCTAACCCTAACCCATACCCTAACCCTCACCGGTACCCTAACCCTAACACGTACCCTAACCCGTACCCTAACCCTAACCCTAACCCTATCCCTAACCCTAACCCGTACCCTAAACCTAACCTTAACCCTAACCCTAAACCGTACCCTAACCCTTACCCTAAACCTAACCCTAACCCGTACCCTAACCCTAATCCTAACCCTAACCCTAACCCTTACCCTAACCCGTACCCTAACCCTAACCTTAACCAACCCTAACCCTAACCCTAACCCTAACCCTAAACCTTTCCTAACCCTAACCCTAACCCGTACGCTATCCCTAACTCTAACCCTAACCCTAATCCGTACCCTAACCCTAACCCGTACACTAACCCTAACCAAACCCTAACCCTAACCCCTAACCCTAACCGTAATTCGTACCCTAACCCTAACCCTAAACCGTACCCTAACCCTAACCCGTACCCTAACCCTAACCCTAACCCTAACCCTAACCCTAACCCGTACCCTAACCCTAACCCTAACCCTTTCCTAACCCTAACCCTAACCCGTACCCTAACCCTAACCCTAACCCTAACCCGTACACTAACACTAACACTAACCCTAACACTAACCCATACCCTAACACTAACCCATACCCTAACCCATACCCTAACCCTCACCCTAACCCTAACCCTAACCCTAAACCCTAACCCCTAACCTTAACCCTAAACCTAACCCATATCTTAAACCTAAACCTAACCCTAACCCTAACCCTAACCCTAACCCGTACCCTAACCCTAACCCTAATCCGTACCCTAACCCTAACCCTAACCCTAACCCTAACCCTTTCCTAACCCTAACCCTAACCCTAACCCTAACCCTAACCCTAACCAGTACCCTAAACCTAACCCATACCCTAACACTAACCCTAACCCTAACCCTAACCCGTATGCTAACCCTAACCCTAACCCTCACCCTAACCCTAACCCGTACCCTAACCCTAAACCGTACCCTAACCCTAACCCGTACCCTAACCCGTACCCTAACCCTAACCCCTAAACCTAACCCTAACCCGTACCCTAACCATAACCCTAACCCATAACCTAACCCTAACCCGTACCCTCAACCTAACCCTAACCCTAACCCTAACCCGTACCCTAACCCTAACCCTTACCCTAACCCTAACACTAACCCTATCCCCTAACCTTAACCCTAACCCGTACCCTAACCCTAACCCTAATGCTAACCCCTAACCCTAACCCTAACCCGTACCCTAAACCTAACCCTAACCCGTACCCTAACCCTAACCGGTACCCTAAGCCTAACACGTACCCTAACCCGTACCCTAACCCTAACCCTAACCCTATCACTAACACTAACCCGTACCCTAAACCTAACCCTAACCCTAACCCTAACCCTAACCCTACCCTAACCCTTACCCTAAACCTAACCCTAACCCGTACCCTAACCCTAATCCTAACCCTAACCCTAACACTTACCCTAACCCGTACCCTAACCCTAACCTTAACCAACCCTAACCCTAACCCTAACCCTAACCCTTAACCTTTCCTAACCCTAACCCTAACCCTAACCCTAAACCTAACCCGTACGCTATCCCTAACTCTAACCCTAACCCTAACCCTAAACCGTACCCTAACCCTAACCCGTAACCTAACCCTAACCCTAACCCCAACCCTAACCCTAACCCATACCCTAACCCTAACCCGTACCCTAACCCTAACCCGTAACCTAACCCGTACCCTAACCCATAACCTAACCCTAACCCGTACCCTAAACCTAACCCTAACCCTTACCCTAACCCCTAACCCCTAACCCTAACCCTAACCCTAACCCTAACCCGTAATTTAACACTAACACTAACCCTAACCCTAACACTAACCCATACCCTAAACCTAACCCTAAACCTAACCCTAACCCGTACTCTAACCCTAACCCCTAACCCTAACCATAACCCGTACCCTAAAACTAACCCTAACCCTAACCCGTACCTTAACCCTAACCCTAACCCTAACCAGTACCCTAACCCTAACCCTAACCCGTACCGTAACCCTAACCCGTACCCTAACCATAACCCTAACCCTACCCTAACCCGTAACCAAACTCGTACCCTAACCCTAACCCGTACCCTAACCCTAACCCTAACCCAACCCTAACCCTAACCCTAACCCGTACCCTAACCCTAAGCCTAACGCTAACCCGTACCCTAACCCTAACCCTAACCAGTACCCTAACCTTAACCCTAACCCGTACCCTAACCCTAAACCGTACCCTAAACCTAACCCTAACCCTAACCCGTACCCTAACCCGTACCCTAACCCTAACCCGTACCCTAACCCGTACCCTAACCCTAACCCCAACCCAATCCTAACCTTAACCCGTACCCTAACCCTAACCCTAACCCGTACCCTAACCTGTACCCTAGCCCTACCCCGTACCCTAACCATACTCCGTACCCTAACCCTAACCCTAACCCTAACCCGTACCCTAACCCTAACCCTAATGCTTTCCTAAACCTAACCCTAACCCTAACTCTCACCCTAACCCGTACCCTAACCCTAACCCGTACCCTAACCCTAACCCTAACCCTAACTCGTACCCTAACACTAACCCTAACCCTAAAACAAAACCGTACCCTAACCCTAACCCGTACCCTAACCCGTACCCAGGCCTCACCCTAACCTTAACCCTAACCCTAACCCCTAACCCCTAACCCTAACCCTAACCCTAACCCTAACCCGTACCCTAACCTTAACCCTAACCCGTACCCTAACCCGTACACTAACCCTAACCCTAACCCTAACCCTTTCCTAACCCTAACCCTAATCCTAACCCTAACCCGTACCCTAAACCTAACCCTTACCCTAACCATAAACCTAACCCTAACCCTAACCCGTAAGCTAACCCTAACCCTAACCCTAACCCTAACCCTAACTCTAACCCGTACCCTAACCCGAACCCTAACCCTAACCCTAAACCTAAACTAACCCGTACCCTAACCCTAACCCTAACCCGAACCCTAACCCTAACCCGTACCCTAACCCTAACCCTAGACCAAAACCTAACACTAACCCGTACCCTAAACCTAACCCTAACCCTAACCCGTACCCTAACCCTAACCCTAACCCTAAACCTAACCCGTACCCTAAACCGAACCCTAACCCTAACCCTAACCCTAACCCTAACCCCTAACCCTAACCCTAACCCTAACCCTAACGTTAAACCGTACCCTAACCCTAACCCTAACCTTAACCCTAACACGTACCCTAACCCTAACCTTAACCCGTACCCTAACCCTAACCCTAATCCTAACCCTAACCCTTTCCTAACCCTAACCCTAACCCGTACCCTAAACCGTACCCTAAACCTAACCCTAACCCTAAACCTATCCCCTAACCCTAACCCTAACCCTAACCCTAACCCTAACCTTAACCCGTACCCTAACCCTAACCCTAATCCGTACCCTAACCCTAACCCTAACCCTTTCCTAACCCTAACCCTATCCTTAACCCTAACCCTAAACCTAACCCGTACACTAAACCTAACCCGTACCCTAACCCTAACCCTAACACTAACCCGTACGCTAACCCTAACCCTAACCCTAACCCTAACCCTAACCCTAAACCTAACCCGTACCCTAACCCTAACCCTAACCCTAACCCTAACCCTAACCCTAATCCGTACCCTAACAATAACCCTAACCCGTACCCTAACCCTAACCCTAACCGTAACCCTAAACCTAACCCGTACCCTAACCCTAACCCTAACCCTAACCCTAACCCGTACCCTAACCCTAACCCTTAACCTAACCCTAACCCGTACCCTAACCCTAACCCTAACCCAAACCCTAAACCTAAACCTTACCCTAACCCTAACCCGTACCCTAACCCTAACCCGTACCCTAACCCTAACCCGTACCCTAACACTAACCCTAACCCTAACCCTAACCCTACCCGTATGCTAACCCTAACCCTAACCCTCACCCTAATCCTAAACGGTACCCTAACCCTAACCCGTAACCTAACCCTAACCCGTACCCTAACCCTAACCCTAACCCTAACCCCTTAAACTAACCCTAACCCGTACCCTTCCATAACCCTAACCAATACCCTAACCCTAATTCGTACCCTAAACCTAACCCTAACCCTAACACTAACCCGTACCCTAACCCTAACCCTTACCCTAACCCTAACCCTAACCCTAATCCTATCCCCTAACCCTAACCCTAAACCGTACACTAACCCTAACCCTAACGCTAACCCCTAACCCTAACCCTAACCCGTACCCTAAACCTAACTAAACCCGTACCCTAACCCTAAATGGTAACCTAACCCTAACACGTACCCTAACCCGTACCCTAACCCTAACCCTATCCCTAACCCTAACCCGTACCTTAAACCTAACCCTAACCTAAACCTAACCCGTACCCTAACCCTTACCTTAAACCTAACCCTAACCCGTACCCTAACCCTAATCCTAACCCTAACCCTAACCCTTACCCTAACCCGTACCCTAACCCTAACCTTAACCAACCCTAACCCTAACCCTAACCCTAAACCTTTCCTAACCCTAACCCTAAACCTAAACCTAACCCGTACGCTATCCCTAACTCTAACCCTAACCATAACCCGTACCCTAACCCTAACCTCTACTCTAACCCTAACCCTAACCCTAACCCTAAACCCTAACCCTAACCGTAACCCGTACCCTAACCCTAACCCTAAACCGTACCTTAACCCTAACCCGTACCCTAACCCTAACCCTAACCCTAAACCTAACCCTAACCCGTACCCTAACCCTAACCCGTAACCTAAGCCTGACCCGTACCCTAACCCTAACCCGTACCCTAACCCTAACCCGTAACCTAACCCGTACCCTAAACCGTACCCTAACCCTAACCCGTACCCTAACCCATACCGTAACCCTAACCCTAACCATAACCCTAACCCGTACCCTAAGCCTAACCCTAACACTTACCCTAACCCCTAATCACTAACCCTAACCCTAACCCAAACCCTAACCCGTACTTTAACACTAACACTAACCCTAACCCTAACCCTAACCCGTACCCTAAACCTAACCCTAACCCTAACCCGTACCCTAACCCTAACCCCTAACCCTAACCATAACCCATACCCTAAACCTAACCCTAACCCTAACCCGTACCCTAACCCTAACCCTAACCCTAACCCTAACCAGTACCCTAACCCTAACCCTAACCCGTACCGTAACCCTAACCCGTACCCTAACCATAACCCTAACCCTACCCTAACCCGTACCCTAACTCGTACCCTAACCCTAACCCGTACCCTAACCCTAACCCTAACCCAACCCTAACCCTAACCCTAACCCGTACCCTAACCCTAAGCCTAACCCTAACCCGTACCCTAACCCTAACCCTAACCAGTACCCTAACCCTAACCCTAACCCGTACCCTAACCCTAAACCGACCCTAAACCTAACCCTAACCCTAACCCGTACCCTAACCCGTACCCTAACCCTAACCCGTACCCTAACCCTAACCCTAACCCTAACCTCAACCCAATCCTAAACTTAACCCGTACCCTAACCCTAACCCTAAACCGTACCCTAACCCGTACCCTAACCCTACCCCGTACCCTAACCATACTCCATACCCTAAACCTAACCCTAACCCTAAACCGTACCCTAACCCTAACCCTAATCCTTTCCTAAACCTAACCCTAACCCTAACTCTCACCCTAACCCGTACCCTAACCCGTACACTAACCCTAACCCGTACCCTAACCCTAACCCTAACCCTAACCCGTACCCTAACAATAACCCTAACCGTAACACTAACCCGTACACTAACCCTAACCCGTACCCTAACCCGTACCCTAACCCTCACCCTAACCCTAACCCTAACCCTAACCCCTAACCCCTAACCCTAACCCTAAACCTTACCCTAACCCGTACCCTAACCTTAACCCTAACCCGTACCCTAACCCGTACCCTAACCCTAACCCTAACCCTAACCCTTTCCTAACCCTAACCCTAACCCAACCCTAACCCTAAACCTAACCCGTACACTAACCCTAAGCCTAACCCTAACCCGTACCCTAACCCTAACCCTAACCAGTACCCTAAACCTAACCTTAAACCGTACCCTAACCCTAAACCGTACCCTAAACCTAACCCTAACCCTAACCCCTACCCTAACCCGTACCCTAACCCTAACCCGTACCCTAACCCTAACCCGTACCCTAACCCCAGCCCTAACTCTAACCCAACCCTAACCCGAACCCGGACCCTAACCCTAACCCTAACCCGTACCCTAACCCGTACCCTAACCCTAACCCGTACCCTAACCCTAACCCGTACCCTAACCCTAACCCTAAACCTAACCCTAACCCTAACCCGTACCCTAAACCTAACCCTAACCCTAACCCTAACCCTACCCCTTCCTTAACCCTTACCCTAACACTAACCCTGACACGTACCCTATCCCTAACCCTAACCCTAACCCTAACTCTAACCCTAACCCGTACCCTAACCCCAACCCTAACCCGTACCCTAACCCTACCCCTAACCCTAACCCTAACCCTTTCCTAACCCTAACCCTAACCCTAACCCTAACCCTAACCCTAAACCTAACCCTAACCCGTACCCTAACCCTCACCCGTACCCTAACCCTAACCCTAAACCTAACCCTAACCCTAACCCGTATGCTAAACCTAATACTAACCCTAACCCTAACCCTAAACCGTACCTTAACCCTAACCCTTACCCTAACCCTAACCGGTACCCTAAACCTAACCCTAACCCGTACCCTAACTGTAACCCGTATCCTAACCCTAACCCTAACACTAACCCGTACCCGTACCCTAAACCTAAACCTAACCCTAACCAGCACCCTATCCCTAACCCTTACCCTAAACCTAACCCTTACCCTAACCCGTACCCTAACCCTAACCCTAACCCTAACCCTAACCCTAACCCGTACCCTAACCCTAACCCTAAACCGTACCCTAACCCGTACCCTAACCCATAACCTAACCCTAACCCTAACACTAACCCTAACCCTAACCCGTACCCTAACCCTAACCTTAACCTGTACCCTAACCCTAACCTTAACCCTAACCCTAACCCTTTTCTAACCCTAACCCTAACCCTAAACCTAACCCTAACACTAAACCGTACCCTAACCCTAACCCGTACCCTAACCCTAACCCTAACCCTAACCCTAACCTGTACCCTAACCCTAACTCGTACCCTAACACTAACACTAATCCTAACCCCTAACCCTAACCCTAAACCGTACCCTAACCCGTACCCTAACCCGTACCCTAACCCTAACCGGTACCCTAACCCTAACCCGTAACCTAACCAGTACCCAAACCCGTACCCTAACCCTAACCAGTACCCTAACCCATACCCTAACCCTATCCCTAACCATAACCCTAACCCGTACCCTAAGCCTAACCCTAACACTTACCCTAACCCCTAATCCCTAACCCTAACCCTAACCCTAACCCTAACCCGTACTTTAACACTAACACTAACCCTAACCCTAACCCTAACCCGTAAAATAAACCTAACCCTAACCCTAACCCGTACCCTAACCCTAACCCCTAACCCTAACCCTAACCCGTACAATAAACCTAACCCTAACCCTAACCCGTACCCTAACCCTAACCCCTAACCCTAACCATAACCCTTACCCTAAACCTAACCCTAACCCTCACCCTAACCCTAACCCCTAACCCCTAACCCTAACCCTAAACCTAACCCTAACCCGTACCCTAACCTTAACCCTAAACCGTACCCTAACCCGTACCCTAACCCTAACCCTAACCCTAACCCTTTCCTAACCCTAACCCTAACCCAACCCTAACCCTAACCCTAACCCGTACACTAACCCTAAGCCTAACCCTAACCCGTACCCTAACCCTAACCCTAACCAGTACCCTAACCCTAACCCTAACCCGTACCCTAACCCTAAACCGTACCCTAAACCTAACCCTAACCCTAACCCGTACCCTAACCCGTACCCTAACCCTAAACCGTACCCTAACCCTAACCCGTACCCTAACCCCAACCCTAAATCTAACCCAACCCTAACCCTAACCCGGATCCTAACCCTAACCCTAACCCGTACCCTAACCCTAACCCGTACCCTAAGCCTAACCCGTACCCTAACCCTAACCCTAAACCTAACCCTAACCCTAACCCGTACCCTAAACCTAACCCTAACCCTAACCCTAACCCTACCCCTTCCTTAAACCTTACCCTAAACCTAACCCTGACACGTACCCTATACCTAACCCTAACCCTAACCCTAACTCTAACCCTAACCCGTACCCTAACCCTAAACCTAACCCGTACACTAACCCTACCCCTAACCCTAACCCTAACCCTTTCCTAACCCTAACCCTAACCCTAACCCTAACCCTAACCCTAACCTGTACCCTAACCGTAAACCGTATCCTAACCCTAACCCTAACCCGTACCCGTACCCTAAACCTAACCCAACCCTAACCCTAACCAGCACCCTATCCCTAACCCTAACCCTAAACCTAACCCTAACCCTAACCCGTACCCTAACCCTAACCCTAACCCTAACCCTAACCCTAACCCGTACCCTAAACCTAACCCTAAACCGTACCCTAACCCGTACCCTAACCCTAACCCTAACCTATACCCTAACGCTAACCCTAACACCAACCCTAACCCTAACCCGTACCCTAACCCTAACCTTAACCTGTACCCTAACCCTAACCTTAACCCTAACCCTAACCCTTTTCTAACCCTAACCCTAACCCTATACCTAACCCTAACCCTAACCCGTACCCTAACCCTAACCCGTACCCTAACCCTAACCCTAACCCTAACCCTAACCTGTACCCTAACCCTAACCCGTACCCTAACACTAACCCTAATCCTAACCCCTAACCCTAACCCTAAACCGTACCCTAACCCGTACCCTAACCCGTACCCTAACCCTAACCGGTACCCTAACCCTAACACGTACCCTAACCCGTACCCTAATCCTAACCCTAACCCTAACCCTAACCCTAACCCATACCCTAAACCTAACCCTAACCCTAACCCTAACCCTAACTCGTACCCTAACCCTTACCCTAAACCTAACCCTAACACGTACCCTAACCCTAATCCTAACCCTAACCCTAACCCTTACCCTAACCCGTACCCTAACCCTAACCCTAACCATAACTCGTACCCTAACCCGTACCCTATCCTAACCCTAACCCCTAACCCCTAACCCTAACCCTAACCCTAACCCTAACCCGTACATTAACACTAACACTAACCCTAACCCTAACCCTAACCCGTACCGTAAACCTAAACCTTACCCTAACACTAACCCTAACCCTTACCCTAACCCTAACACCTAACCCTAACCCGTACCCGTACCCTAAACCTAAACCCTAACCCTAACCCGTACCCTAACCCTAACCATAACCCTAACCCGTACCCTAAACCCTAAACCTAACCAGTACCCTAACCCTAACCCTAACCCATACCCTAACCCTAACACTAACCCGTACCCTAACCCGTACCCTAACCCTACCCCGTACCCTAACCATACTCCGTACCCTAACCCTAACCCTAACCCGTACCCTAACCCTAACCTTAACGAACCCTAACCCTAATCCTAACCCTAACCCTAAACCTTTCCTACCCTAACCCTAACCCTAACCCTAACCCTAACCCGTACCCTAAACTTAACCCTAACCCTAACACTAACCCGTACCCTAACCCTTACCCCTAACCCTAACCCTAAAACGTACCCTAAACCTAACCCTAACCCTAACTGTACCCTAACTCTAACCCTAACCCTAACCCTAACCAGTACCCTAACCCTAACCCGTACCCTAACCCTAACCCGTACCCTAACCCTAACCAAACCCTAAACCTAACCCTTACCCTAACCCGTACCCTCACCCTAACCCGTACCCTAACCCTAACCCTAACCCTAACCCAACCCTAACACCTAACCCGGACCCTAACCCTAACCGCTACCATAACCATAACCCTAAACCAAACCCTAACCCTAACCCGTACCCTAAACCTAACCCTAACCCTAACCTAACACCTAACCCGTACAATAAACCTAACCCTAACCCTAACCCGTACCCTAACCCTAACCCCTAACCCTAACCCTAACCCGTACAATAAACCTAACCCTAACCCTAACCCGTACCCTAACCCTAACTCCCTAACCCTAACCATAACCCTTACCCTAAACCTAACCCTAACCCTCACCCTAACCCTAACCCTAACCCCTAACCCTAACCCTAACCTAACTCTAACCCGTACCCTAACCTTAACCCTAAACCGTACCCTAACCCGTACCCTAACCCTAACCCTAACCCTAACCCTTTCCTAACCCTAACCCTAACCCAACCCTAACCCTAACCCTAACCCGTACACTAACCCTAAGCCTAACCCTAACCCGTACCCTAACCCTAACCCTAACCAGTACCCTAACCCTAACCCTAACCCGTACCCTAACCCTAAACCGTACCCTAAACCTAACCCTAACCCTAACCCGTACCCTAACCCGTACCCTAACCCTAAACCGTACCCTAACCCTAACCCGTACCCTAACCCCAACCCTAAATCTAACCCAACCCTAACCCTAACCCGGATCCTAACCCTAACCTAACCCGTACCCTAAACCGTACCCTAACCCTAACCCGTAACCTAAGCCTAACCCGTACCCTAACCCTAAACCTAACCCTAACCCTAACCCTAACCCGTACCCTAAACCTAACCCTAACCCTAACCCTAACCCTACCCCTTCCTTAAACCTTACCCTAAACCTAAACCCTGACACGTACCCTATACCTAACCCTAACCCTAACCCTAACTCTAACCCTAACCCGTACCCTAACCTAAACCTAACCCGTACACTAACCTACCCCTAACCCTAACCTAACCCTTTCCTAACCCTAACCCTAACCCTAACCCTAACCCTAACCCTAACCTGTACCCTAACAGTAAACCGTATCCTAACCCTAACCCTAACCGTACCCGTACCCTAAAACCTAACACAACCCTAACCCTAACCAGCACCCTATCCCTAACCCTAACCCTAAACCTAACCCTAACCCTAACCGTACCCTAACCCTAACCCTAACCCTAACCCTAACCCTAACCCGTACCCTAAACCTAACCCTAAACCGTACCCTAACCCGTACCCTAACCCTAACCCTAACCTATACCCTAACACTAACCTAATCCTAACCCCTAACCCTAACCCTAAACCGTACCCTAACCCGTACCCTAACCCGTACCCTAACCCTAACCGGTACCCTAAACCCTAACACGTACCCTAACCGTACCCTAATCCTAATCCTAACCCTAACCCTAACCCTAACCCATACCCTTAAACCTAACCCTAACCCTAACCCTAACCCTAACCGTACCCTAACCCTTACCCTAACCTAACCCTAACACGTACCCTAACCCTAATCCTAACCCTAACCCTAACCCTTACCCTAACCCGTACCCTAACCCTAACCCTAACCATAACTCGTACCCTAACCCGTACCCTAATCCTAACCCTAACCCCTAACCCCTAACCCTAACCCTAACCAGAACCCGTACATTAACACTAACACTAACCCTAACCCTAACCATAACCCGTACCGTAAACCTAAACCGTACCCTAACACTAACCTAACCCTTACCCTAACCCTAACACCTAACCCTAACCCGTACCCGTACCCTAAACCTAACCCTAACCCTAACCCGTACCCTAACCCTAACCATAACCCTAACCCGTACCCTAACCCTAAACCCTAACCAGTTACCCTAACCCTAACCCTAACCCATACCCTAACCCTAACACTAACCCGTACCCTAACCCGTACCCTAACCCTACCCCGTACACTAACCATACTCCGTACCCTAACCCTAACCCTAACCGTACCCTAACCCCTAACATTAACGAACCCTAACCCTAATCCTAACCCTAACCCTAAACCTTTCCTACCCTAACCCTAACCCTTAACCTAACCCTAACCCGTACCCTAAACTTAACCCTAACCCTAACACTAACCCGTACCCTAACCCTAACCCCTAACCCTAACCCTAAAACGTACCCTAACCTAACCCTAACCCTAAACTGTACCCTAACTCTAACCCTAACCCTAACCCTAACCAGTACCCTAACCCTAACCGTACCCTAACCCTAACCCGTACCCTAACCCTAACCAAACCCTAACCTAACCCTTACCCTAACCCGTACCCTAACCCTTAACCCGTACCCTAACCCTAACCTTAACCCTAACCCAACCCTAACCCTAACCCGGACCTAACCCTAACCCGTACCATAACCATAACCTAAACCAAACCCTAACCCTAACCCGTACCCTAAACCTAACCCTAACCCTAACCCTAACCCTAACCCGTACCCTAACACTAACCCTAAACATAACCCTAACCTAACCCGTACTCTAACCCTAATACCAACCCTAAACCTAACCCTAACCCGTACCTTAACCCTAACCCTAACCCTAACCCTAACCGGTACCCTAAACCTAACCCTAACCGTACCCTAACCGTAACCCGTATCCTAACCCTTAACCCTAACCCTAACCTAACCCGTACACTAAACCTAACCCTAAACCTAACCCTAACCAGTACCCTAACCCTAACCCTAACCTAACCCTAACCCTAACCCGTACCGCTAACCCTAACACTAACCCTAAACCTAACCCTAACCCGTACCCTAACCCTAACCCTAAACCGTAACCTAACCCGTACCCTAACCCTAACCCTAACAATACCCTAACTCTAACCCTAAACCCTAACCCTAACCCTAACCCTAACCCGTACCCTAACCCTAACCTTAACCCGTACCCTAACCCTAACCCTAACCTTTTCTAACCCTAACCCTAACCCTAACCTAACCCTAAACCTAACCCGTATCCTAACCTAACCCGTACCCTAACCCTAACCCTAACCCTAAACCTAACCCTAACCCTAAAACTGTACCCTAACCCTAACCCGTACCCTAACACTAACCCTAATCCTAACCCCTAACCCTAACCCTAACCCGTACCCTAACCCGTACCCTACCCGTACCCTAACCCTAACCGGTACCCTAACCCTAACACGTACCCTAACCCGTACCATAATTCTAAACCTAACCCTAACCCTAACCCTAACCCATACCCTAAACCTAACCCTAACCCTAACCCGTACCCTATCCCTTAGCCTAAACCTAACCCAAACCCGTACCCTAAACTTAATCCTAACCCTAACCCTAACCTTACCCTAACCCGTACCCTAACACTAACCCTAACCCCAACTCGTACCCTAACCCGTACCCTAACCATAACCCTAACCCTAACCCCTAACCCCTAACCCTAACCCTAACCCTAACCCTAACCCGTACATTAACACTAACACTAATCCTAACCCTAACCCTAACCCGTACACTAAACCTAAACCTTACCCTAACACTAACCTAACCCTTACCCTAACCCTAACACCTAATCCTAACCCTAACCCGTACCCTAAACCTAACCTAACCCTAACCCGTACCCTAACCCTAACCCTAACCCTAACCCGTACCCTAACCCTAACCCGTACCCTAACCTAACCCTAACCCATACCCTAACCCGTACCCTAACCCGTACCCTAACCCTAACCCGTACCCTAACCCTAACACTAATCCAACCCTAACCCTAACCCCGTACCCTAACCCTAACCCTAACACTAACTCTAAACCTAACCCGTACCCTAACCTTACCCTTAACCCCTACCCTAACCCTAACCTTAACCCTAACCCTAACCCTTTCCTAAACCTAACCCTAACCCTAACCCCTAACCCGTACCCTAACCCTAACCAGTACCCTAACCCTAACCCTAACTCGTACCCTAACACTAAACCGTACCCTAACCCTAACCCTAACCCTACCTGTACCCTACCCGTAACCTAACGCTAACCCGTACCCTAACCCTACCACGTACCCTAACTATACTCCGTACCCTAACCCTAACCTAACCCTAACCCGTACCCTAACCCTAATGCCTAACCCCTAACCTAACCCGTACCCTAACCATAACCAGTACCGTAACCTAACCCGAAAACGTATCCTAACCCTAACCCGTACCCTAACCGTAACCAAACCCTAAACCTAACCCGTACCCTAAGCCGTACCCTAACCCTAACCCGTACCCTAACCCTAACCCTAACCCTAACCCTAACCCTAACCCAAACCTAACCCTAACCCGGACCCTAACCCTAACCCGTACCCTAACCCGAAACCTAACCCTAACACTAACCCGTAACCTAAACCTAACCCTAACCCTAACCCTAACCCTAACCAGTACCCTAACCCTAACCCTAAACCTAACCCTAACCCTAACCCGTACGCTAACCCTAATACTAACCCTAACCCTAACCCTAACCCGTAACTTAACACTAAACCTAACCCTAAACCTAACCGGTACCCTAAACCTAACCCTAACCCGTACCCTAACCGTAACCCGTATCCTAACCCTAACCCTAACCCTAACCCTAACCCGTACACTAAACCTAACCCTAACCCTAACCCTAACCAGTACCCTAACCCTAACCCTAAACCTAACCCTAACCCTAACCCGTACCCTAACCCTAGCCCTAACCCTAACCCTAACCCTAACCCGTACCCTAACCCGAACCCTAAACCGTACCCTAACCCGTACCCTAACCCTAACCCTAACCCATACCCTAACCCTAACACTAACACTAACCCTCACCCTAACCCGTACCCTAACCCTAACCTTAACCCGTACCCTAACCCTAACCGTAACCCTATTCTAACCCTAACCCTAACCCTAAACCTAACCCTAACCCTAACCCTAACCCTAACCCTATCCCTAACCCTAAACTGTACCCTAACCCTAACCCGTCCCCTAACACTACCCTAATCCTAAACCCTAACCCTAACCCTAACACGTACCCTAACCCGTACCCTAACCCGTACCCTAACCCTAACCGGTACCCTAACCCTAACATGTACCCTAACCCGTACCCTAATCCTAACCCTAACCCTAACCCTAACCCTAACCCTAACCCATACCCTAAACCTAACCCTAACCCTAACCCTAACCCTAACCCGTACCCTAAACCTTACCCTAAACCTAAGCCTAACCCGTACCCTACCCTAATCCTAACCCTAACCCTAACCCTTATCCTAACACGTACCCTAACCTAAACCTAACCCTAACTCGTACACTAACCCGTACCCTAACCCTAACCCTAACCCTAACCCCTAACCCCAAACCCTAACCCTAACCCTAACCCTAACCCGTACATTAACACTAACACTAACCCTAACCCTAATCCTTACCCGTACCCTAAACCTTAACCTTACCCTAACACTATCCCTAACCCTTACACTAACCCTAACACCTAACACTAACCCTAACCCGTACCCTAAACCTAACCCTAACCCTAACCCGTACACTAACACTAACAATAACCCTAACCCGTACCCTAACCCAAACCCTAACCAGTACCCTAACCCTAACCCAACCCTAGCCTAACACATACCCTAACCCTAACCCTAACCCGTAATCTAAAACGTACCCTAAACCTAACCCGTAACTTAACCCTAACCCGTACCCTAAACCTAACCCTAACCCTAACCCTAACCCTAACCCTAACCCGTACCCTAACCCTAAACCTAACCCTTTCCTAAACCTAACCCTAACCCTAACCCTAAACCTAACCCGTACCCTAACCCTAACCCGTACCCTAACCCGTAACCTAACCCTAAACCTAACCGTAACCCTAACCCTAACCCTAACCCTAACCCAAACCAAACCCTAACCCGGACCCTAACCCTAACCCGTACCCTAACCCTAAACATAACCCTAACCCTAACCCGTTCCCTAAACCTAACCCTAACCCTTACCCTAACCCTAATCCTAACCCGTACCCTAACCCTAAACCTAACCCTAACCCTAACCCGTACCCTAAACCTAACCCTAACACTAAACCTAACCCTAACCCGTACCCTAACCCTAACCCTAAACCTAACCCTAACCCTAACCCGTACGCTAACCCTAGTACTAACCCTAACCCTAACCCTAACCCGTACCTTAACCCTAACCCTAACCCTAACCCTAACCGGTACCCTAAACCTAACCCTAACCCGTACCCTGACCGTAACCCGTATCCTAACCCTAACCCTAACCCTAAACCTAACCCATACACTAAACCTAACCCTAAACCTAACCCTAACCAGTACCCTAACCCTAACCCTAAACCTAAACCTAACACTAACCCGTACCCTAACCCTAGCCCTCACCCTAACCCTAACCCTAACCCGTACCCTGAACCTAACCCTTACCCGTACCCTAACCCTAACACTAACCCTAACCCTAAATCGTACCCCAACCCTAACCCTAACCCGTAACCTAACCCTAACCTGTACCCTAACCCTAACCCTAACCCTAACCCTAACACTAAGGCGTACCCTAAACCTAACCCTAACCCTAACCCTAACCCTAACCCTAACCCGTACCCTAACCTTAACCCTAATCCTACCCCGTACCTTAACCCGTACCCTAACCCTAACCCTAACCCGTTCCCTAACCCGTACCCTAACCCTAAACCTAACCCTAACCCCTAACCCCTAAACCTAACCCTAACCCTAACCCGTACCTAACCCTAACCCTAACCCTTACCCTAACCCTAACCCTAACCCTAACCCTAACCCGTACCCTAACCATAACCCTAACCCGTACCCTAACCCTAACCCTAACCCTAACCCTTTGCTAACCCTAACCCTAACCCTAACCCTAACCCTAACCCTAACCCGTACCCTAACCCTAACCCTAACCCGTACCCTAACCCTAACCCTA
>JAVLSZ010000180.1:55000-62500 GCA_032313775.1 Urocyon cinereoargenteus
CCTAACCCTAACCCTAACCCTAACCCGTACGCTAACCCTAAAACTAACCCTAACCCTAAACCTAACCCGTACCCTAACCCTAACCCTAACCCTAACCCTAACCCATACCCTAACCCTAAACCTAACCCGTACCCTAACCCTAACCTGTACCCTAACCCTAACCCTAACCCTAACCCTAACACTAAGGCGTACCCTAAACCTAACCCTAACCCTAACCCTAACCCTAACCCGTACCCTAACCTTAACCCTAACCCTACCCCGTAACTTAACCCGTACCCTAACCCTAACCCTAACCCGTACCCTAACCGTAACCCGTACCCAAACCCTAACCCTAACCCTAACCCGTACCCTAAACCTAAACCTAAACCTAACCCTAACCCTAACCCTAACCCTAACCTGTACCCTAACCCTAACCCTAACCCTAACCCTAACCCTAACCCGTACCCTAAACCTAACCCTAAACCGTACCCTAACCCAAACCCGTACCCTAAACCTAACCCTAATCCTAACCCTAACCCGTACCCTAAACCTAACCCTAACCCTAACCATAACCCGTACCCTAACCCTAACCCTAACCCTAACCCTAACCCGTACCCTAACCTTAACCCTAACCCTAACCCTAACCCTAACCCGTACCCTAACCCTAACTCTAATCCTAAACCTAACCCCTAACCCTAAGCCTAACCCTAACCCTTACCCTAACCCTAACCCTAACCCTAACACTAACCCTAACCCTAACCCGTACCCTAACCCTACACCTAACCCGTACCCTAACCCTAACCCTAACCCTAACCATAACCCTATCCTAAACCTAACCCTAAACCTAAACCTAAACCTAACACTAACGCGTACACTAACCCTAACCCGTACCCTAACCCTAAACCTAACCCTAAACCTAACCCTAACCCTAACCCGTACGCTAACCCTAACCCTAACCCTAACCCTACCCCTAACCCGTACCCTAACCCTAACCCGTACCCTAACCCTAACCCTAACCCTAATCCTAACCCTAACCCCTAACCCTAACCCTAACTCGTACCCTAAACCTAACCCTAATCCGTACCCTAACCCTAACCCGTACCCTAAACCTAATCCTAACCCTAACCCTAACCCTAACCTGTACTCTAACCCTAACCCGTACCCTATCCCTAACCCTAACCTAAAACCCTAACCCTAACCCGTACCCTAACCCTAACCCTAACCCGTACCCTAGCCCTAAACGGTACCCTAACCCTAACCCTAACCCTAACCCGTACCCTAACCCTAACCCTAAACCTAACCCTAACACTAACCCGTACCCTAAACCTAACCCTAACCAGTACCCTAACCCTAACCCGTACCCTAAACCTAACCCTAACCCTAACCCTAACCCGTACCCTAAACCTAACCCTAACCCTAACCCTAACCCGTACCCTAACCTTAACCCTAACCCTAACCCTAACCCTAACCCGTACCCTAACCCTAACTCTAACACTGAACCTAACCCTAACCCGTACCCTAACCCTAACCTTAACCCGTAGCCTAACCCTAACCCTAACCCTAACCCTAACCCTTTTCTAACCCTAACCCTAACCCTAAACCTAACCTAACCCTAACCTGTACCCTAACCGTAACCCTAACCCAAACCCTAACCCTAACCCGTACCCTAACCCTAACCCGTACCCTAACCCTAAACCTAACCCTAAACCTAACCCTAACCCTAAATCGTATGCTAACCCTAACCTTAACCCTAAACCTAACCCTAACCCGTAACCTAACCCTAACCCGTAACTTAACCCTAACCCTAACCCTAATCCTAAACCTAACCTCTAACCCTAACCCTAACCCGTACCCTAACCCTAACCCTAATCCGCACCCTAACCGTAACCCGTACCCTAAACCTAATCCTAACCCTAACCCTAACCCTAACCCTAACCTGTACCCTAACCCTAACCCATACCCTAACCCTAACCCTAACCCTACCCTTAACCCTAACCCTAACCCGTACCCTAACCCTAACCCTAACCCGTACCCTAACCCTTACCCTAAACCTAACCCTAACCCGTACGCTAACCCTAACACTAACCCTACCCTTAATCCTAACCCTAACCCGTACCCTAACCCTAACCCTAACCCTATCCTTAACCCTAACCCTAACCCGTACCCTAATCCTAACCCTAACCCGTACCCTAACCCTAACCCGTACCCTAAACCTAACCCTAACCCTAACCCTAACCCTAACCCGTACCCTAAACCTAACTCTAACTCTAACCCTAACCCTAACCCGTACCCTAACCCTAACCCTAACACTTACCCTAACCCTAACCCGTACCCTAACCTTAACCCTAACCCTAACCCTAACCCTAACCCTAACCCTAACCCGTACCCTAACCCTAACCCTAACCCTAATCCTAACCCTAACACCTATCCCTAAACCTAACCCGAACCCTAACCCTAACCCGAACCCGTACCCTAACCCTAACCCAACACTAACCCTAACCCTAACCCGTACCCTAAACCTAACCTTAACACGTACCCTAACCCTAACCCTAACCCTAAACCTAACACTAACCCTAAACCGTACCCTAACCCTAACCCGTACCCTAACCCTAAACCTAACCCTAAACCTAACCCTAACCCTAACCCGTACGCCTACCCTAACCCTAACCCTAAACCTAACCCTAACCCGTACGCTAACCCTAAACCGTACCCTATCCCTAAACCTAACCCTAATCCTAACACTAACCCCTAACCCTAACCCTAACCCGTACCCTAAACCTAACCCTAATCCGTACCCTAACGCTAACCCGTACCCTAAATCTAATCCTAACCCTAATCCTAACCCTAACCCTAACCCGTACCCTAACCCTTACCCTAAAACTAACCCTAACCCATACGCTAACCCTAACACTAACCCTAACACTAACCCCAACCCGTACCCTAACCCTAACCCTAACCCTAACCCTAACACTAACCCGTACCCTAAACCTAACCCTAACCAGTACCCCAACCCTAACCCGTACCCTAAACCTAACACTAACCCTAACCCTAAACCTAACCCGTACCCTAAACCTAACCCTAACCCTAACCCTAACCCTAACCCGTACCCTAACCCTAACCCTAACCCTAACCCTAACCCTAACCCGTACCCTAACCCTAACCCTAACCCTAACCCTAACCCGTACCCTAACCCTAACCCTAACACTGACCCTAACACTAACCCGTACCCTAACCCTAACCTTAACCCGTACCCTAACCCTAACCCTAACCCTAACCCTAACCCTAAACTGTACCCTAACCCTAACACTAACCCTAAACCTAACCCTAACCCTAACCCTAACCTGTACCCTAACCCTAACACTAACCCTAAACCTAACCCTAACCCTAACCTGTACCCTAACCCTAACCCTTACCCTAACCCAAAACCTAACCCTAAACCTAACCCTAACCCTAACCCGTACGCTAACCCTAACCCTAACCCTAACCCTAACCCGTACCCTAACCCTAACCCGTACCCTAACCCTAACCCTAACCCTAACCCTAACCCGTACCCTAACCCTAACCCTAATCCTAACCCGTACCCTAACCCTAACCTTAACCCGTACCCTAACCCTAACCAGTACCCTAACCCTAACCCTAACCCTTTCCTAACCCTAACCCTAACCCTAACCCTAAACCTAACCCTAACACTAACCTGTACCCTAACACTAACCCTTACCCTAACCCTAAACCTAACCCTAAACCTAACCCTAACCATAACCCGTACGCTAACCCTAACCCTAACGCTAACCCTAACCCTAACCCGTACCCTAACCCTAAACCTAACCCTAATCCTAAACCTAACCCCTAAACCTAACCCTAACCCGTACCCTAACCCTAACCCTAAACCGTACCCTAACCCTAACCCGTACCCTAAACCTAATCCTAACCCTAAACCTAACCCTAACCTGTACCCTAACCCTAACCCGTACCCTAACACTAACCCTAACCCTAACCCTAACCCGTACCCTTACCCTTAACCTAAACTTAACCCTAACCCGTACCCTAACCCTTACCCTAAACCTAACCCTAACCCGTACGCTAACACTAACACTAACCCTAACCCTAACCCTAACCCGTAACCTAACCCTAACCCTAACCCTAAAACTAACCCTAACCCGTACCCTAAACCTAACCCTAACCCGTACCCTAACCCTAACCCGTACCCTAACTCTAACCCTAACCCTAACCCTAACCCTAATCCGTATCCTAAACCTAACCCTAACCCAAGCCCTAACCCGTACCCTAACCCTAACCCTAACCCTAACCCTAACCGGTACCCAAACCCTAACGCTAACCCTAACACTAACCCTAAACCGTACCCTAACCCTAACTCGTACCCTAACCCTAACCCTTTCCTAACCCTATCCCTAACCCTAAACCTAAACCTAACCCTAATCCTAACCCTAACACCTAACCCTAACCCTAACCCGTACCTTAACCCTAACCCGTACCCTAACCCTAACCCTAACCCTAACCCTAACCCTAACCCTAACCCGTACCCTAACCCTAACCCTAACCCTAACCCTAACCCGTACCCTAACCCTAACCCTAACACTGACCCTAACACTAACCCGTACCCTAACCCTAACCTTAACCCGTACCCTAACCCTAACCCTAACCCTAACCCTAACCCTAACCTGTACCCTAACCCTAACACTAACCCTAAACCTAACCCTAACCCTAACCTGTACCCTAACCCTAACCCTTACCCTAACCCAAAACCTAACCCTAAACCTAACCCTAACCCTAACCCGTACGCTAACCCTAACCCTAACCCTAACCCTAACCCGTACCCTAACCCTAACCCGTACCCTAACCCTAACCCTAACCCTAACCCTAACCCGTACCCTAACCCTAACCCTAATCCTAACCCGTACCCTAACCCTAACCTTAACCCGTACCCTAACCCTAACCCGTACCCTAACACTAACCCTAACCCTTTCCTAACCCTAACCCTAACCCTAACCCTAAACCTAACCCTAACACTAACCTGTACCCTAACACTAACCCTTACCCTAACCCTAAACCTAACCCTAAACCTAACCCTAACCATAACCCGTACGCTAACCCTAACCCTAACCCTAACCCTAACCCTAACCCGTACCCTAACCCTAAACCTAACCCTAATCCTAAACCTAACCCCTAAACCTAACCCTAACCCGTACCCTAACCCTAACCCTAAACCGTACCCTAACCCTAACCCGTACCCTAAACCTAATCCTAACCCTAACCCTAACCCTAACCTGTACCCTAACCCTAACCCGTACCCTAACCCTTACCCTAAACCTAACCCTAACCCGTACGCTAACACTAACACTAACCCTAACCCTAACCCTAACCCGTACCCTAACCCTAACCCTAACCCTAAAACTAACCCTAACCCGTACCCTAAACCTAACCCTAACCCGTACCCTAACCCTAACCCGTACCCTAACTCTAACCCTAACCCTAACCCTAACCCTAATCCGTACCCTAAACCTAACCCTAACCCAAACCCTAACCCGTACCCTAACCCTAACCCTAACCCTAACCCTAACCGGTACCCAAACCCTAACGCTAACCCTAACACTAACCCTAAACCGTACCCTAACCTTAACTCGTACCCTAACCCTAACCCTTTCCTAACCCTATCCCTAACCCTAAACCTAAACCTAACCCTAATCCTAACCCTAACACCTAACCCTAACCCTAACCCGTACCTTAACCCTAACCCGTACCCTAACCCTAACCCTAACCCTAACCCGTACCCTAACCCGTAACCTAACCCTAACCCGTACCCTAACCCTAACCCTAACCCTAAACCAACCCTCACCCTAAAGCGGACCCTAACCCTAACCCTAAACCGTACCCTAACCCGTAACCTAACCCTGACCCGTACCCTAACCCTAACCCGTACACTAACGCTAACCCTAAACCTACCCTAACCCTAACCTGTACCCTAAACCTAACCCTAACCCTAACCCTAAGCCGTACATTAACACTTACCCTAACCCTAACCCTAACCCTAACCCTAACCCTTTCCTAATCCTAACCCTAAACCTAAACCTAACCCGTACCCTAACCCTAACCTGTACCCTAACCCTAACCCTAAACCTAACCCTAACCCTAACCCGTACGCTAACCCTAACAGTAACCCTAACCCTAACCCTAACCCGTACCCTAACCCTAACCCTAACCCTAACCCTAACCCGTACCCTAAACCTAACCCTAACCCGTACCCTAACCCTAACCCTTACACTAACCGTAACCCTAAACCTAACCCGTACCCTAAACCTAACCCTATCCCTAACCCTAACCCGTACCCTAACTCTAACCCTAACCCTAACCCTAACCCTAACCCGTACCCTAAACCTAACCCTAACCCTAACCCTAACCCTACCCCTAACCCTAACCCTAACCCGTACCCTAACCCTAAACCTAACCCGTACCCTAAACCGTACCCTAACCCGTACCCTAACCCTAAACCTAACACTAACTCTAACCCTAACCCGTACCCTAACCCTACCCTTATCCCGTACCCTAACCCTAACCCTAACCCTAACCCTTACCCTTTCCTAACCCTAACCCTATCCCTAACCCTAACCCTAACTGGTAGCCTAACCCTAACCCGTACCCAAACCCTAAACCTAACCCTAACCCTAACCCGTACGCTAACCCTAACCCTAACCCTAAACCTAACCCTAACCCGCACCCTAACCCTAAAACGTACCCTAACCCTAACCCTAACCCTAACCCGTACCCTAACCCTAACCCTAATCCGTACCCTAACACTAACCCATACCCTAACACTAAACCTAACACTACCCCTAAACCTAACCCGTACCCTAACCCTAACCCTAACCCTAACCCGTACCCTAACCCTAACCCTAAACCTAACCCTATCCCGTACCCTAACCCTAACCCTAACCCAAACCCTAACCCTAGCCCTTACCCTAACCCTAACCCTAACCCTAACCCTTAACCTAACAATAACCCGTACCCTAACCCTAACCCTAACCCTAACCCGTACCCTAAACCGTACCCTAACCCGTACCCTAACCCTAACCCTAACCCTAACCCCTAACCCTAACCCTAACCCTAACCCTAACAGTAACCCGTACCCTAACCCTAAACCTAACCCGTACCCTAACCCTAACCTTAACCCGTACCCTAACCCTAAACCTAATCCTAACCCTAACCCTTTCCTAACCCTAACCCTAACCCTAACCCTAACCCTAAACCGTACCCTAACCCTAACACTAACCCTAACCCGTATGCTAACCCTAAACCTAACCCTCACCCTAACCCTAACCCGTACCCTAACCCTAACCCGTATGCTAACCTTAACCCTAACCCTCACCCTAACCCTAACCCGTACCCTAACCCTAACCCGTACCCTAACCCTAACCCGTACCCTAACCCTAACCCTAACCCTAACCCCTAAACCTAACCCTAACCCGTACCCTAACCATAACCCTAACCCGTACCCTAACCCTAACC
>JAVLSZ010000180.1:65000-67500 GCA_032313775.1 Urocyon cinereoargenteus
GTACCCTAACCCTAACCCTAACCCTAACCCGTACCCTAAACCTAACCCTAACCCTAACCCTAACCCTAAACCTAACCCTAACCTGTACCCTAACCCTAACCCTAACCCTAACCCGTACCCTAAACCTAACCCTAACCCGTACCCTAACCCAAACCCGTACCCTTAACCTAACCCTAACCCTAACCCTAACCCTAACCCGTACCCTAAACCTAACCCTAACCCTAACCCTAACCCTAACCCTAACCCTAACCCGTACCCTAACCTTAACCCTAACCCTAACCCTAACCCTAACCCGTACCCTAAACCTAACCCTAACCCTAACCCTAACCCTAACCCGTACCCTAAACCTAACTCTAACCCTAACCCTCACCCTAACCCGTACCCTAACCCTAACCCTAACACTTACCCTAACCCTAACCCGTACCCTAACCTTAACCCTAACCGTAACCCTAACCCTACCCCTAACCCGTACCCTAACCCTAACCCGTACCCTAACCCTAACCCGTACCCTAAATCTAATCCTAACCCTAAACCTAACCCTAACCCTAACACTAACCCGTACCCTAAACCTAACCCTAACCAGTACCCTAACCCTAACCCGTACCCTAACCCTAACACTAACCCTAACCCTAAACCTAACCCGTACCCTAAACCTAACCCTAACCCTAACCCTAACCCTAACCCGTACCCTAACCCTAACCCTAAACCTAACCCTAACCCTAACCCGTACCCTAACCCTAAACCTAACACTGACCCTAAACCTAACCCGTACCCTAACCCTAACCTTAACCCGTACCCTAACCCTAACCCTAACCCTAACCCTAGCCCTTTCCTAACCCTAACCCTAACCCTAAACCTAACCCTAACCCTAACCTGTACCCTAACCCTTACCCTTACCCTAACCCAAAACCTAACCCTAAACCTAACCCTAAACCTAACCCGTACGCTCACCCTAACCCTAAACCTAACCCTAAACCGTACCCTAAACCTAACCCGTACCCTAACCCTAACCCTAACCCTAACCCTAACCCTAACCCTAAACCGTACCCTAACCCTAACCCTAACCCTAACCCGTACCCTAACCCGTACCCTAAACCTAACCCTTTCCTAACCCTAACCCTAACACTAACCCTAAACCTAACCCTAAACCTAACCTGTACCCTAACCCTAACCCTTACCCTAACCCTAAACCTAACCCTAATCCTAACCCTAACCCTAACCCGTACGCTAAACCTAACCCTAACCCTAACCCTAACCCTAACACTAACCCGTACCCTAACCCTAACCCTAACCCTAATCCTAACCCTAACCCCTAAACCTAACCCTAACCCGTACCCTAACCCTAACCCTAACCCGTACCCTAACCCTAACCCGTACCCTAAACCTAATCCTAACCCTAACCCTAACCCTAACCTGTACCCTAACCCTAACCCGTACCCTAACACTAACCCTAACCCTAACCCTAACCCGTACCCTTACCCTTAACCTAAACTTAACCCTAACCCGTACCCTAACCCTTACCCTAAACCTAACCCTAACCCGTACACTAACACTAAAACTAACCCTAACCCTAAACCTAACCCGTACCCTAACCCTAACCCTAACCCTAATCCTAACCCTAACCCGTACCCTAAACCTAACCCTAACCCGTACCCTAACCCTAACCCGTACCCTAATTCTAACCCTAACCCTAACCCTAACCCTAATCCGTACCCTAAACCTAACCCTAACCCAAACCCTAACCCGTACCCTAACCCTAACCCTAACCCTAACCCTAACCCGTACCCTAACCCTAACCCTAACCCTAATCCTAACCCTTACCCGTACCCTAACCCTAACCCGTACCCTAACCCTAACCCTTTCCTAACCCTAACCCTAACCCTAAACCTAACCCTAACCCTAAACCTAACCCTAAAACCTAACCCTAACCCTAACCCGTACCTTAACCCTAACCCGTACCCTAACCCTAACCCTAACCCTAACCCGTACCCTAACCCGTACCCTAACCCTAACCCGTACCCTAACCCTAACCCTAACCCAACCCTCACCCTAACGCGGACCCTACCCCTAACCCTAACCCTAACCCGTACCCTAAACCTAACCCTAACCCGTACCCTAACCCTTACCCGTACCCTAACCCTAACCCTAACCCGTACCCTAAACCTAACCCTATCCCTAACCCTAACCCGTACCCTAACTCTAACCCTAACCCTAACCCTAACCCTAACCCTAACCCGTACCCTAAACCTAACCCTAGCCCTAACACTAACCCTAACCCTAACCCTAACCCGTACCCTAACCCTAACCCTAACCCGTACCCTAAATCTAACCCTAACCCTAACCCTAACCCTAACCCTAACCCGTACCCTAACCCTAACCCGTACCCTAAACCTAACCCTAGCCCTAACCCTAACCCTAACCCTAACCCTAACCCTAACCCTAACCCGTACCCTAACCCTAACCCGTACCCTAAACCTAACCCTATCCCTAACCATAACCC
>JAVLSZ010000180.1:72500-75000 GCA_032313775.1 Urocyon cinereoargenteus
TAACCCTAACCATAACCCTAACCCGTACCCGAACCCTAACCCTAACCTCTAACTCTAACCCTAACCCTAACCCTAACCCTAACCCTAACTCGTACCCTAACTCGTACCCTAACCCTAACCCTAACCCGTACCTTAACCCTAACCCTAACCCTAACCCTAATCCATACCCTAACCCTAACCCTAACCCTAACCCCTAACCCCTAACCTTAACCTAATCCTAACCCTAACCCTAACCCGTACATTAACCCTAAAACTAACCCTAACCCTAACTCTAACCCGTACCCTAACCCTAACCCCTAACCCTAACCCTAACCCGTACCCTAACCCTAAACCTAACCCTAACCCGTACCCTAACTCTAACCCGTACCCTAACCCTAACCCGTACCCTAACCCTAACCCTAACCTAACCCGTAACCTAACCCGTACCCTAACCCTAATCCGTACCCTAAAACTAACCCTAACCCTAACACGTACCCGAACCCTAAGCCGTAACCTAACCCTAACCCTAACCCGTACCCTAACCCGTACCCTAACCCTAACCCTTACCCTAACCCTAACCCGTACCCTAACCCTAACCCTAACCCTAACCCTAAACCGTACCCTAACCCTGACCTGTACCCTAACCCGTACCCTAAACCGTACCCTAACCGGTACCCTAACCCTAACCCGTACCCTAACCCTAACCCTAACCCTAACCCTAACCCGTACCCTAACCCTAACCCTAACCGTTACACTAACCCGTACCCTAACCCTAACCCATACACTAACCCGTAACCTAACCCTACACTAACCCTAACCCTAACCCTAACCCCTAACCCCTAACCCTAATCCTAACCCTAACCAAAACACTAACCCGTACCCTAAACCTAACTCTAACCCTAACCCTAAACCGTACCCTAACCCTAACCCTAACCCGTACCCTAACCCTAACCCTAACCCTAACCCTAACCCCTAACCCCCAACCCTAAACCTAACCCTAACCCTAACCCGTACGCTAACCCTAACCCTAACCAAAACCCTAACCCTAACCCGTAACCTAACCCTAACCCTAACCCCTCACCCCTAACCCTAACCATAACCCTAACCCTAACCCTAACACGTACCCTAACCCGTACCCTAACCCTAACCCTAACACTAACCCTAACCTGTACCCAAACCCTAACTCTAACCCTAACCCTAACCCTAACCCTAACCCTAACCCTAACCCGTACCCAAAACCTAAACCTAACCGTAACTCTAAACCTAAACCGTACGCTAACCCTAACCCTAACCCTAACCCTAATCCGTACCCTAACCCGTACCCTAACCCTAACCCTAACCCTAAAACTAACCCGTACCCTAACCCATACCCTAACCCTAACCCTAACCCTAAAACTAACCCGTACCCTAACCCTAACCCTAACCCGTTCCCTAACCCTAACCCTAACCCTAAACCTAACCCTAACCATAACCCGTACCCTAACCCTAACCCTAACCCTAACCCTAACCCTAACCCTAACCCGTACGCTAAACCTAACCCTAACCCGTACCATAACCCTAACCCGTACCCTAATCCTAACCCTAACCCGGACCCTAAACCTAACACTAACCCTAAACCTAACCTTAACCCTAAACCGTACCCTAACCCTAACCCGTACCCTAACCCTAACCCAAACCGGTACCCTAACCCTAACCCTAACCCGTACCCTAACCCTAAGCTTAACCCGAACTCTAACCCTAACCCGTACCCTAACCCAAACCCGTACCCTAACCCTAACCCGTACCTAACCCTAACCCTAACCCGTACCCTAACCCTAACCCTAACCCTAAACCTAATCCGTACTCTAACCCGTACCCTAACCCTAAACCGTACCCTAACCCTAACCCTAACCCGTACACTAACACTAACACTAACCCTACCCTAACCCTAACCCTAACCCTAACACGTACACTAACCCAAACCCTATCCCTAACCCTAACCTCTAACCCTAACCCTAACCCTAACCCTAACCCGAACACTAAACTTAACCCGTAACCCTAACCCTAACCCGTACCCTAACCCTAACACTAACCCTAACCCTAACCCTAACCCTAACCCCTAAACCCTAACCCTAACGCTAACCCTAACCCTAACCCGTACCTTAACCCTAACACTAACCCTAACCCTAACCCTAACCCGTACCCTAACCCTAACCGTAACCCTAACCTTAACCCGTACACTAACCCTAACCCCTAACCCTAAACCTAACCCGTACCCTAACCCTAACACTAAACCTAACCCGTACCCTAAACCTAACACGTACCCTAACCCTAACCCGTACCGTAACCCTAACACTAACCCTAACGCTAATCCCTAATCCCTAACCCTAACCCTAACCCTAACCCTTACACATACCCTAACTCTAACACTACCCCTAACCCGTAACCTAAACCTAAACCATACCCGTTCCCGTACCTGTACCCTAACTCTAACCCGTAACCTAACCCGTACCCTAACCCTAACCCGTACCCTAACCCTAAC
>JAVLSZ010000180.1:77500-90000 GCA_032313775.1 Urocyon cinereoargenteus
TGTATCCAAACCCTAACCCTAACCCTAATCCTAACCCCAACCCGTACCCTAACCCTAACCCTAACCCGTACCCCAACCCGTACCCTAACCTTAACCCTAACCCTAACCCGTACCCTAACCCGTACTCTAACCCGTACCCTAACCCTAAGCCTAACCCGTACCCTAACCCTAACCCTAACACTAACACTAACCCTAACCCGTACCCTAACCCTAACCCTAACCCTAACACTAACACTAACCCCTAAACCCTAAACCTAACCCTAAACCTAACCTTAACCCTAACCCTAACCCGTAACCTAACCCTAACCCTAAACCTAACCCTAACCCCTAACCCCTAACCCTAACCCTAACCTTAACCCTAACCCTAACCCCTAACTCCTAACCCTAACCCTAAACCTAACCCTAACCCTATCCCGTACCCTAACCCTAACTCTAACCCTAACCGTAACACGTACCCTACCCTAACCCTAACCCGTACCCTAACACTAACCCTAACCCTAACCCGTACCCTAACCCTAAACCTAACCCTAACCCTAAACCTAATCCTAACCCATACCCTAACCCTAACCCCTAACCCTAACCCTAACACGTACCCTAACCCTAACTCTAACCCTAACACGTACCCTAACCCTAACCCTAACCCTAACCCTAAACCTAACCAGTACCCTAACCCTAACCCTAACCCATACCCTCACCCTAACCCTAACCCGTACCCTAACCCTACCCGTACCCTAACTGTAACCCTAACCCTAACCCTAACCCGTAACCTAACCCGTACCCTAAACCTATCCCGTACCCTAACACTAACCCTAACCCTAACCCGTAACCTAAACTTAACCCATACCCTAACCCTAACCCTAACCTGTACCCTAAACCGTACCCTAACCCTAACCCGTACCCTAACCCTAAACCGTACCCTAACCCTAACCCCAACCCTAACCCGTACTCTAACCCTAACCCTAACCTAACCCGGACCCTAACCCGTACCCTAACCCGTACCCTAACCCTAACCCTAACCCTAAACCGTACCCTAACACTAACCCTAACCCTTACCCTAACACTAACCCTTACCCTAACCCTAACCCGTACCCTAACCCGTACCCTAACCCTAACACTAACCCTAACCCTAACCCCTAACACCTAAACCGTAACCTAACCCTAACCCTACCCCGTACCCTAACCCTAACCTTAACCCTAACCCTAACCCTAACCCTAACACTAACCCGTACCCTAAACCTAAACCTAACCCGTACCCTAACCGTCACCCTAACCCTAATCCCTAACACCTAACCCTAACCCTAACCCTAACCGGAACCCGTACGCTAACCCTAACCCTAACCCTAACCCTAACTCTAAACCTAACCCGTACCCTAACCCTAAACTGTACCCTAACCCTAACCCTAAACCTAACACTAACCCTAACCCCTAACCCTAAACCTAACCCGTACCCTAACCCTAACCCTAACCCTAACCCTAACCCTAACCCGTACCCAAACCCTAACCCTCACCCTAACTCTTACCCTAAACCGTACCCTAACCCTAACCCTAACCCTAACGCTGACCCCTAATCCCTAACCCTAACCCTAACGCTAACCCTAACACATACCCTAACTCTAACACTAACCCTAACCCATACCCTAAACCTAACCCATACCCGTTCCCGTACCCGTACCCTAACCCTAACCCGTAACCTAACCCGTAACCTAACCCTAACCCGTACCCTAACCCTAACCCGTAACCTAACCCAAACCCTAACCCTAACCCGAACCCTAACCCTAACCCTAACCCTTTCCTAACACTAACCCAAACCCTAACCCTAACCCTAACCCGTACCCTAATCCGGACCCTAACACTAACCCGTACCCTAACCCGTACCCTAACCCTAACCCGTACCCTAAACCTAACCCTAACCCTAACCCTAAAATTAACCCGTACCTTAAGCCTAACCTGTACCCTAACCCGTAACCTAACCCTAAACCTAACCCTAAACCTAACCCCTAACCCTAACCCTAACCCTAACCCTAAATCTAACCCGTACCTTAACCCTAACCCTAACCCTAACCCGTATCCTAACCCTAACCCTAACCCGTACCCTAACCCTAACCCTAACCCTAAACCGTACCCTAACCCTAACCAGTACCCTAACCCTAACCCTAACCCGTACCCTAACCCTAACACGTACCCTAACCCTAACCCTAACCCGTACCCTAACACTAACCCTAAACCTAAACCGTACCCTAACCAACACCCTAATCCTAACCCTAACCCTAACCCTAACCCTAACCTCTAACCCTAACCCTAACCCTAACCCTAACCCAAACCCGTACCCTAACCCTAACCCTAACCCTAACCCAAACCCGTACCCTAACCCTAACCCTAACACTAACCCTAACCCTAACCCGTACCCTAAACCTAACCCTAACCCTAACCCTAACCCGTACCCTTAACCTAACCCTAACCCTAACATTAAACCTAACCCATACCCTAACCCGTACCCAAACACTAACCCTACCCCTAAACCTAACCCGTACCCTAAACCTAACCCTAACCCTAACACTAACCCTAACCCGTACCTTAACCCTAACCCCTAACCCTAACCCTAACCCGTACCCTAACCCTAACACTAACCCTAAACCGTACCCTAACCCTAACCCTAACCCGTACCCGTATCCTAACCCTAACCCGTGCCATAAACCATACCCTAACCCTAACCCGTACCCTAACCCTAACCCGTACCCTAACCCTAACCCTAACCTAACCCTAACCCGTACCCTAACCCTAAACCGTACCCTAACCCTAACCCGTACCCTAACCCTAACCCTAACCCGTACCCTAACCCTAACCCATACCCTAACCCTAACCCTAACCCGTACCCTAACCCTAACCCTAAACCTAAACCGTACCCTAACCAACACCCTAATCCTAACCCTAACCCTAACCCTAACCCTAACCCTAACACTAACCCTAAACCTAACCCGTACCCTAAACCTAACCCTAACCCTAACCCTAACCCGTACCCTTACCCTAACCCTAACCCTAACCCTAAACCTAACCCATACCCTAACCCGTACCCAAACACTAACCCTAACCCTAAACCTAACCCGTACCCGTACCCTAACCCTAACCCTAACACTAACCCTAACCCGTACCTTAACCCTAACCCCTAACCCTAACCCTAACCCGTACCCTAACCCTAACACTAACCCTAAACCGTACCCTAACCCTAACCCTAACCCGTACCCTAACCCTAACCCGTGCCCTAAACCATACCCTAACCCTAACCCGTACCCTAACCCTAACCCGTACCCTAACCCTAACCCTAACCTAACCCTAACCCGTACCCTAACCCTAACCCTAACCCTAACCCTAACCCTAACCCTAACACTAACCCTAACCCTAACATTAACCCTAACCCGTACCCTAACCCTAACCCTAACCCTAACACCTAACCCATAAACCTAACCCTAACCCTAACCCTAAACCTAACCCTAACCCTAAACCGTACCTTAACCCTAACACTAAACCTAACCCTAACCCTAACCCATACCCTAAACCTAACACTAACCCTAAACCTAACACTAACCCGTACCTAACCCTAACCCCTAACCCTAACCCGTACCCTAACACTAAACCTAACCCTAACCCTAACCCTAACCCTAACCAGTACCCTAACTGGTACCCTAAACCTAACCCGTATCCTAACCCTAAACCGTACCCTAACCCTAACCCGTACCCTAACCCTAACCCTAACCCTAACCCTAAACCGTAACCTAACCCGTACCCTAACCCTAACCCGTACCCTAAAATTAACCCTAACCCTAACACGTACCCTAACCCTAACCCGTACCCTAACCCTCACCCTAACCCGTACCCTAACCCGTACCCTAACCCTAACCCGTACCCTAACCCTAACCCGTACCCTAACCCTAAACCTAACCCTAACCTAACCCGTACCCTAACCCTGACCCGTACCCTAACCCGTACGCTAACCCATACCCTAACCAGTACCCTAACCCTAACCCGTACCCTAACCCTAACCCTAACCTTAACCCTAACCTGTACCCTAACCCTAACCCTAACCCTAACCCTTACACTAACCCGAACCCTAAACCTAACCCGTACACTTACCCGTACCCTAACCCTAACACTAACCCTAACCCTAACCCTAACCCCTATCCCCTAACCCTAATCCTAACACTAACAAAAACACTAACCCGTACCTAACCCTAACTCTAACCCTAACCCTAACCCGTACCCTAATCCTAACCATAACCCGTACACTAACCCTAACCCTAACCCTAACCCCTAACCCCCAACCCTAACCCTAACTCTAACCCTAACCGTACGCTAACCCTAACCCTAACCCTAACCCTAACCCGTAACCTAACCCTAACCCGTACCCTAACCCTAAACCTAACCCTAACCCTATCCCTAACCCTAACACCTAAACCTAAACCTAACCCTAACCCTAACCCTAACCCTAACCCTAACCCTAACCCTAACCGTACCCTAACCCTAACCCTAACATTAACCGTACCCTAACCCGTACCCTAACCCTAACCCTAACCCGTACCCTAAACCGTACCCTAACCCTAACCCTAACCCTAAAACTAACCCGTACCCTAACCCGTACCCTAACCCTAACCCTAACCCTAAAACTAACCCTAACCCTAACCCTAACCCGTACCCTAAACCTAACACTAACCCTAAACCCAACCCTAACCCTAAACCGTACCCTAACCCTTACCCGTACCCTAACCCTAACCCAAACCCGTACCCTAACCCTAACCCTAGCCCTAAACCTAACCCGTACCCTAACCCTAACCTTAACCCGAAACCTAACCCTAACCCGTACCCTAACCCTAATCCGTACCCTAACCCTAACCCGTACCTAACCCTAACCATAACCCGTACCATAACCCTAACCCTAACCCTAACCCTAACCCTAACCCGTACTCTAACCCGTACCCTATCCCTAAACCGTACCCTAACCCTAACCCTAACCCGTACACTAACACTAACACTAACCCTAACCCTAACCCTAACCCTAACCCTAACACGTACCCTAACCCTAACCCTATCCCTAACCCTAACCTCTAACCCTAACCCGTACCCTAACCCTAACACTAACACTAACCCGTAACGTAACCCTAAACCTAACCCTAACCCGTACCCGTACCCTAACCCTAACCCGTACCCTAACCCGTAACCTAACCCTAACCCGTACCCTAATCCTAACCCGTACCCTAACCTTAACCCTAACCCTAACCCTAACCCGTACCCTAACCCTAACCCTAACCTTAACACTAAACCTAACCCTAACATTAACCCTAACCCGTACCCTAACCCTAACCCTAACCCTAACACCTAACCCCTAAACCTAACCCTAACCCTAACCCTAAACCTAACCTTAAACCTAAACAGTACCTTAAACCTAACAGTAACCCTAACCCTAACCCTAACCCGTACCCTAACCCTAACACAAACCCTAAACCTAACCCTAACTCGTACCTAACCCTAACCCCTAACCCTAACCCTAACCCGTACCCGAACCCTAACCGTAACCCTAACCCGTACCCTAACCCTAACCCTAACCCGTACCCTAACCCTAACCCGTACCCTAACCCTAACCCTAACCCTAACCCGTACACTGAACCTAACCCTAACCCGTACCATAAACCTAACCCGTACCCTAACCCTAACCCTAACCCGTACCCTAACCCTAACACTAACCCTAAACCTAACCCTAACCCTCACCCGTACCCTAACCCTAACCCGTACCCTAACCCTAACCCAAACCCGTACCCTAACCCTAACCCTAACCCGTACCCTAACCCTAACCCTAACCCGTACTCTAACCCGTACCCTAACCCTAAACCGTACCCTAACCCTAACCCTAATCCGTACCCTAACACTAACACTAACCTTAACCCTAAGCCTAACCCGTACCCTAACCCTAACACGTACCCTAACCCTAACCCTAACCCGTACCCTAACCCTAAACCTAAACCTAACCCTAACTCGTACACTAACCCTAACCCTAACCCGTACCCTAACCCTAACCCGTACCCTAACCCTAAACCTAACCCTAACGCTAACCCTAACCCATACCCTAACCCTAAAACTAAACCGAACCATAACCCGTACCCTAACCCGTACCCTAACCCTAACGCTAACCCGTACCCTAACCCTAACCCTAACCCGTACCCTAAACCTAACACCTACCCTAACCCTAACCCGTACCCTAACCCGTACCCTAACCCTAACCCGTACCCTTAACCTAACCCTAACCCTAACCCTAAACCTAACCCATACCCTAACCCGTACCCTAACACTAACCCTAACCCTAAACCTAACCCGTACCCTAACCCTAACCCTAACCCTAACACTAACCCTAACCCGTACCTTAACCCTAACCCCTAACCCTAACCCTAACCGGTACCCTAACCCTAACACTAACCCTAACCCGTACCCTAACCCTAACCCGTGCCCTAACCCGTACCCTAACCCTAACCCGTACCCTAACACTAACCCTAATCCTAACCCTAACCCGTACCCTAACCCTAACCCTAACCCTTTCCTAACCCTAACCCTAACCCTAACCCTAACCCGTACCCTAACCCGTACCCTAACCCTAACCCGTACCCTAAACCTAACCCTAACCCTAACCCTAAAATTAACCCGTACCTTAAGCCTAACCTGTACCCTAACCCGTAACCTAACCCTAAACCTAACCCTAAACCTAACCCCTAACCCTAACCCTAACCCTAACCCTAAATCTAACCCGTACCTTAACCCTAACCCTAACCCTAACCCGTATCCTAACCCTAACCCTAACCCGTACCCTAACCCTAACCCTAACCCTAAACCGTACCCTAACCCTAACCAGTACCCTAACCCTAACCCTAACCCGTACCCTAACCCTAACACGTACCCTAACCCTAACACTAACCCGTACCCTAACACTAACCCTAAACCTAAACCGTACCCTAACCAACACCCTAATCCTAACCCTAACCCTAACCCTAACCCTAACCTCTAACCCTAACCCTAACCCTAACCCTAACCCAAACCCGTACCCTAACCCTAACCCTAACCCTAACCCAAACCTGTACCCTAACCCTAACCCTAACACTAACCCTAACCCTAACCCGTACCCTAAACCTAACCCTAACCCTAACCTTAACCCGTACCCTTAACCTAACCCTAACCCTAACATTAAACCTAACCGATACCCTAACCCGTACCCAAACACTAACCCTACCCCTAAACCTAACCCGTACCCTAACCCTAACCCTAACCCTAACACTAACCCTAACCCGTACCTTAACCCTAACCCCTAACCCTAACCCTAACCCGTACCCTAACCCTAACACTAACCCTAAACCGTACCCTAACCCTAACCCTAACCCGTACCCGTATCCTAACCCTAACCCGTGCCATAAACCATACCCTAACCCTAACCCGTACCCTAACCCTAACCCGTACCCTAACCCTAACCCTAACCTAACCCTAACCCGTACCCTAACCCTAAACCGTACCCTAACCCTAACCCGTACCCTAACCCTAACCCTAACCCGTACCCTAACCCTAACCCATACCCTAACCCTAACCCTAACCCGTACCCTAACCCTAACCCTAAACCTAAACCGTACCCTAACCAACACCCTAATCCTAACCCTAACCCTAACCCTAACCCTAACCCTAACCCTAACACTAACCCTAAACCTAACCCGTACCCTAAACCTAACCCTAACCCTAACCCTAACCCGTACCCTTACCCTAACCCTAACCCTAACCCTAAACCTAACCCATACCCTAACCCGTACCCAAACACTAACCCTAACCCTAAACCTAACCCGTACCCGTACCCTAACCCTAACCCTAACACTAACCCTAACCCGTACCTTAACCCTAACCCCTAACCCTAACCCTAACCCGTACCCTAACCCTAACACTAACCCTAAACCATACCCTAACCCTAACCCTAACCCGTACCCTAACCCTAACCCGTGCCCTAAACCATACCCTAACCCTAACCCGTACCCTAACCCTAACCCGTACCCTAACCCTAACCCTAACCTAACCCTAACCCGTACCCTAACCCTAACCCTAACCCTAACCCTAACCCTAACACTAACCCTAACCCTAACATTAACCCTAACCCGTACCCTAACCCTAACCCTAACCCTAACACCTAACCCATAAACCTAACCCTAACCCTAACCCTAAACCTAACCCTAACCCTAAACCGTACCTTAACCCTAACACTAAACCTAACCCTAACCCTAACCCATACCCTAACCCTAACACTAACCCTAAACCTAACACTAACCCGTACCTAACCCTAACCCCTAACCCTAACCCGTACCCTAACACTAAACCTAACCCTAACCCTAACCCTAACCCTAACCAGTACCCTAACTGGTACCCTAAACCTAACCCGTATCCTAACCCTAAACCGTACCCTAACCCTAACCCGTACCCTAACCCTAACCCTAACCCTAACCCTAAACCGTAACCTAACCCGTACCCTAACCCTAACCCGTACCCTAAAATTAACCCTAACCCTAACACGTACCCTAACCCTAACCCGTACCCTAACCCTCACCCTAACCCGTACCCTAACCCGTACCCTAACCCTAACCCGTACCCTAACCCTAACCCGTACCCTAACCCTAAACCTAACCCTAACCCTAACCCGTACCCTAACCCTGACCCGTACCCTAACCCGTACGCTAACCCGTACCCTAACCAGTACCCTAACCCTAACCCGTACCCTAACCCTAACCCTAACCTTAACCCTAACCTGTACCCTAACCCTAACCCTAACCCTAACCCTTACACTAACCCGAACCCTAACCCTAACCCGTACACTTACCCGTACCCTAACCCTAACACTAACCCTAACCCTAACCCTAACCCCTATCCCCTAACCCTAATCCTAACACTAACAAAAACACTAACCCGTACCTAACCCTAACTCTAACCCTAACCCTAACCCGTACCCTAATCCTAACCATAACCCGTACACTAACCCTAACCCTAACCCTAACCCCTAACCCCCAACCCTAACCCTAACTCTAACCCTAACCGTACGCTAACCCTAACCCTAACCCTAACCCTAACCCGTAACCTAACCCTAACCCGTACCCTAACCCTAAACCTAACCCTAACCCTATCCCTAACCCTAACACCTAAACCTAAACCTAACCCTAACCCTAACCCTAACCCTAACCCTAACCGTACCCTAACCCTAACCCTAACATTAACCGTACCCTAACCCGTACCCTAACCCTAACCCTAACCCGTACCCTAAACCGTACCCTAACCCTAACCCTAACCCTAAAACTAACCCGTACCCTAACCCGTACCCTAACCCTAACCCTAACCCTAAAACTAACCCTAACCCTAACCCTAACCCGTACCCTAAACCTAACACTAACCCTAAACCCAACCCTAACCCTAAACCGTACCCTAACCCTAACCCGTACCCTAACCCTAACCCAAACCCGTACCCTAACCCTAACCCTAGCCCTAAACCTAACAGGTACCCTAACCCTAACCTTAACCCGAACCCTAACCCTAACCCGTACCCTAACCCTAATCCGTACCCTAACCCTAACCCGTACCTAACCCTAACCATAACCCGTACCCTAACCCTAAACCTAACCCTAACCCTAACCCTAACCCGTACTCTAACCCGTACCCTATCCCTAAACCGTACCCTAACCCTAACCCTAACCCGTACACTAACACTAACACTAACCCTAACCCTAACCCTAACCCTAACCCTAACACGTACCCTAACCCTAACCCTATCCCTAACCCTAACCTCTAACCCTAACCCGTACCCTAACCCTAACACTAACACTAACCCGTAACGTAACCCTAAACCTAACCCTAACCCGTACCCGTACCCTAACCCTAACCCGTACCCTAACCCGTAACCTAACCCTAACCCGTACCCTAATCCTAACCCGTACCCTAACCTTAACCCTAACCCTGACCCTAACCCGTACCCTAACCCTAACCCTAACCTTAACACTAAACCTAACCCTAACATTAACCCTAACCCGTACCCTAACCCTAACCCTAACCCTAACACCTAACCCCTAAACCTAACCCTAACCCTAACCCTAAACCTAACCTTAAACCTAAACAGTACCTTAAACCTAACAGTAACCCTAACCCTAACCCTAACCCGTACCCTAACCCTAACACAAACCCTAAACCTAACCCTAACTCGTACCTAACCCTAACCCCTAACCCTAACCCTAACCCGTACCCGAACCCTAACCGTAACCCTAACCCGTACCCTAACCCTAACCCTAACCCGTACCCTAACCCTAACCCGTACCCTAACCCTAACCCTAACCCTAACCCGGACACTGAACCTAACCCTAACCCGTACCATAAACCTAACCCGTACCCTAACCCTAACCCTAACCCGTACCCTAACCCTAACACTAACCCTAAACCTAACCCTAACCCTCACCCGTACCCTAACCCTAACCCGTACCCTAACCCTAACCCAAACCCGTACCCTAACCCTAACCCTAACCCGTACCCTAACCCTAACCCTAACCCGTACTCTAACCCGTACCCTAACCCTAAACCGTACCCTAACCCTAAACCTAATCCGTACCCTAACACTAACACTAACCTTAACCCTAAGCCTAACCCGTACCCTAACCCTAACACGTACCCTAACCCTAACCCTAACCCGTACCCTAACCCTAAACCTAAACCTAACCCTAACTCGTACACTAACCCTAACCCTAACCCGTACCCTAACCCTAACCCGTACCCTAACCCTAAACCTAACCCTAACGCTAACCCTAACCCATACCCTAACCCTAAAACTAAACCGAACCATAACCCGTACCCTAACCCGTACCCTAACCCTAACGCTAACCCGTACCCTAACCCTAACCCTAACCCGTACCCTAAACCTAACACCTACCCTAACCCTAACCCGTACCCTAACCCGTACCCTAACCCTAACCCGTAGCCTTAACCTAACCCTAACCCTAACCCTAAACCTAACCCATACCCTAACCCGTACCCTAACACTAACCCTAACCCTAAACCTAATCCGTACCCTAACCCTAACCCTAACCCTAACACTAACCCTAACCCGTACCTTAACCCTAACCCCTAACCCTAACCCTAACCGGTACCCTAACCCTAACACTAACCCTAACCCGTACCCTAACCCTAACCCGTGCCCTAACCCGTACCCTAACCCTAACCCGTACCCTAACACTAACCCTAATCCTAACCCTAACCCGTACCCTAACCCTAACCCTAACCCTTTCCTAACCCTAACCCTAACCCTAACCCTAACCCTAACCCGTACCCTAACCCCGACCCTAACCCTAAACCGTACCCTAAACCTAACCCTAACCCTAACCCGTACCCTAACCTCACCCTAACCCTAACCCTAAAATTAACCCGTACCATAACCCTAACCCGTACGCTAACCCGTACCCTAAAACTAACCCTAACCCTAACCCCGAACCCCTAACCCTAACCCTAACCCTAACCCTAAATCTAACCCGTACCCTAACCCTAACACTAACCATAAACCTAACCCGTACCCTAACCCTAACCCTAACCCTAAACCGTACCCTAACCCTAACCCGTACCCTAACCCTAAACCTAACCTCTAACCCTAACCCTAAACCTAACCCTAACCCTAACATGTACCCTAACCCTAACCCTAACCCTAACCCGTACCCTAACCCTAATCCTAACCCGTACCCTAACCCTAACCCGTACCCTAACCCTAACCCTACCCCGTACCCTAACCCTAACCCTAAACCTAACCATAACCCTAACCCGTAGCCTACCGCTAGCCCTAAACCTAACCCTAACCCTAACCCGTACCCTAACCCGTACCCTAACCCGTACCCTAACCCGAACCCTAAACCGCACACTAACCCTAAACCTAACCCTTACCCTAACCCGTACCCTAACTCTAACACTAACCCTAAACCTAACCCTAACCGTCACCCGTACCCTAACCCTAACCCGTACCCTAACCCTAACCCGAACCCTAACCCTAACCCTAACCCTAACCCGTACCTTAACCATAACCCGTACCTAAACCTAACCCTAACCCGTACCCTAACCCTAACCCTAACCCGTACTCTAACCCGTACCCTAACCCTAAACCGTACCCTAACCCTAACCGTAACCCGTACCCTAACCCTAAACCTAAACCTAACCCTAACTCGTACACTAACCCTAACCCTAACCCGTACCCTAACCCTAACCCGTACCCTAACCCTAAACCTAACCCTAACCCTAACCCTAACCCATTCCCTAACCCTAAAACTAACCCGAACCATAACCCGTACCCTAACCCGTACCCTAACCCTAACCCTAACCCGTACCCTAACCCTAACCCTAACCCGTACCCTAAACCTAACACCTACCCTAACCCTAACCCGTACCCTAACCCGTACCCTAACCCTAACCCGTACCCTTAACCT
>JAVLSZ010000180.1:95000-107500 GCA_032313775.1 Urocyon cinereoargenteus
AACCCTAAACCTAACCCGTACCCTAACCCTAACCTTAACCCGTACCCTAACCCTAACCCTAACCCTAACACTTTCCTAACCCTAACCCTAACCCTAAACCTAACCCTAACACTAACCCGTACCCTAACCCTAAACCGTACCCTAACCCTAAACCTAACCCTAAACCTAACCCTAACCCTAACCCGTATGCTAACCCTAACACTAACACTAACACTAACCCTAACCCGTACCCTAACCCTAACCCGTACCCTAACCCTAACCCTAACCCTAATCCTAACTCTAACCCCTAACCCTATGCCTAACCCGTACCCTAACCCTAAACCTAACCCGTACCCTAACCCTAACCTGTACCCTAAACCTAATCCTAACCCTAACCCTAACCCTAAACTGTACCCTAACCCTAACCCGTACCCTAACACTAACCCTAACCCTAACCCTAACCCTAACCCTAACCCTAACCCGTACCCTTATCCTTAACCTAAACTTAACCCTAACCCGTACCCAAACACTTACCCTAAACCTAACCCTAACCCGTACGCTAACCCTAACACTAACCCTAACCCTAACCCTAACCCAACCTAACCCTAACCCTAACACTAACCCTAACCCTAACCCGTAACCTAAACCTAACCCTAACCCATACCCTAACCCTAACGCGTACCCTAACCCTAACCCTCACCCTAACCCTAACCCTAACCCTAACCAGTACCCTAAACCTAACACTAACCCTAACCCTAACCCTAACCCGTACCCTAACCCTAACCCTAAGCCTAACCCTAACTCTTACCCTAACCCGTACCCTAAACCTAACCCTATCTCTAACCCTAACCCGTACCCTAACCCTAACCCTAACCCTAACCCGACCCTAAACCGTAACCTAACCCTAACCCTAACCCTAACCCTAACCCTAACCCGTACCCTAACCGGTACCCTAACCCTAACCCTAACCCGTACCCTTACCCTACCCTTAACACGTACCCTAACCCTAACCCTAACCCTAACCCTAACCCTTTCCTAACCCTAACCCTAACCCTAACCCTAACCCTAACCCTAACCCGTACCCTAACCCTAACCGTTACCGTAACCCTAACCCTAACCCTAAACCTAACCCTAACCCTAACCCGTAGGCTAACCCTAACCCTAACCCTAACCCTAACACTAACCCATAACCTAACCCTAACCCGTACCCTAACCCTAAACCTTACCATAATCCTAACCCTAACCCCTAACCCTAACCCTAACCCGTACCCTAACCCTAATCCTAACCGTACCCTAACCCTAATCTGTACCCTAAACCTAATCCTAACCCTAACCCTAACCCGTACCCTAACCCTAACCGGTACCCTAACCCTAACACGTACCCTAACCCATACCCTAACCCTAAAACTAAACGTAACCCGTACCCTAACCCGTACCCTAACCCTAACCCTAACTCTGACCCTAAACCTAACACTATCCCGTACCCTAACCCTTACCCTAAACCTTACCCTAACCTGTACCCTAACCCTAATCCTAACCCTAACCCTAACCCGTAACCTAACCCTAATCCTAACCCTAACCCTAACCCCTAACACCTAACCCTAACCCTAAAACTAACCCTAAACCTAACCCGTACATTAACACTAACACTAACCCTAACCCTAACCCAAACCCTAACCCGTACCCTAAAGCTAAACCTTACCCTAACCCTAACCCTAACCCTTAACCTAACCCTAATCCCTAACCCTAACCCTAACTCGTACCCTAAACCTAACCCTAAACCTAACCCGTACCCTAACCCTAACCCTAACCCTAACCCGTACCCTAACCCTAACCCTAACCAGTACCCTAACCCTAACCCTAACCCGTTCCCTAACCCTAACCCGTACCCTAACCCTAACCCTAACCCTAACCCTAACCCTAACCCGTACCCTTACCCGTACCCTAACCCTCACCCGTACCCTAACCCTAACCCTAACCCTAACCCAACCCTAACCCTAACCCGTACCCTAACCCTAACCCTAACCAAACCCAAGCCTAACCGTAACCCGTACCCTAACCCTAACCCTAAACCGTACCCTAGCACGTACCCTAACCCTAACCCATACCTTAACCCTAACCCGTACCCTAACCCTAACCCTAAACCTAACCCTAACCCGTACCCTAACCCTAACCCTAACCCTTTCCTAAAACTAACACTAACCCTAACCCTAACCGGTACCCTAACCCTAACCCGTAGCCTAACCCTTACCCTAACCCTAACCCTAACCCTAACCCTAACCCTAACCCTAAACCGCACCCTAACCCGTACCCTAACCCTAACACTAACCCTAACCCTGACCACTAACACCCAACAATAAACCTAACCCTAACCCGTACCCAAACCCTAACCCTAACCCTAACCTAACCCTAACCCGTACCCTAACCCTAACCCTAACCCGTACCCTAACCCTAACCCTAACACTAACCCTAACTCGTTGCTAAACCTAACCCTAACCCTAACCCTAGCCCTAACCCTAACCCGTACCCTAACCCTAACCATAACCCTAACCCATACCCTAACCCTAACCCTAACCCTAAACCAAACCCTAACCCTAACACGTACGCTAACCCTAACACTAACCCGTACCCTAACGCTAACCGGTACCCTAACCCTAACACGTACCCTAACCCGTACCCTAACCCTAACCCTAACCCTAACCCTAACCTGTACCATAAACCTAACCCTAACCCTAACCCTAACCCGCACCCTAAAACTTACACTAAACCTAACCCTAACCCGTACGCTAACCCTAACACTAACCCTAACCCTAACCCGTACCCTAACCGTAACCCTAACCTTAACACTAACCCTAACCCTAACCCTAACCCGTACCCTAAACCTAACCCTAACCCGTACCCTAACCCTAACCCGTACCCTAACCCTAACCCTAACGCGTACCCTAAACCTAACCCTAACCCTAACCCTAACACTAACCCGTACCCTAACCCTAAACCTAACCCTAATCTGTACCCTAAACCTAACCGTAAACCTAACCCTAACCCGTACCTTAACCTAACCCTAACCATAACCCTAACGCGTACCCTAAACCTAACCCTAACCCTAACCCTAACACTAACCCGTACCCTAACCCGTACCCTAAACCTAACCCGTACCCTAAACCTAATCCTAACCCTAACCCTAACCATAACCCGTACCCTAACCCGTACACTAACCCTAACCCGTACCCTAACCCTAACCCTAACCCTAAACCAAACACTAACCCTAACCCTAAACCTAACCCTAACCCTAACCCTAACCCGTACCCTAAACCTAATCCTAACCCTAACCCTAACCCTTACCCTAACCCGTACCCTAATCCTAACTCGTACACTAACCAGTACCGTAACCCTAACCCTAACCCTAACACCTAACCCCTAACCCTAACCCTAACCTTATCCCTAACCCTAACCCGTAGTTTAACACTAACACTAACCCTAACCCTAACCCTAACCCGTAGCCTAAACCTAAACCTTACCCTAACCCTAACCCTAACACTTACCCTAACCCTCACCCCTAAACCTAACCCTAACCTGTACCCTAAACCTAACCCTAACCCTAACCCGTACCCTAACCCTAACCCTAACCCTAACCCGTACCCAAACCCTAACCCTAACCAGTACCCTAAACCAAACCCTAACCCGTACCCTAACCCTAAACCATACCCTAACCCTAACCCTAAACCTAACCCTAACCCGTACCCTAACCCGTACCCTAACCCTAACCCGTACCCTAACCCTAACCCTAACCCTAACCCAAGCCTAACCGTAACCAGTACCTTAACCCTAACCCTAAACCGTACCCTAGCACGTACCCTAACCCTAACCCGTACCTTAACCCTAAACCGTACCCTAACCCTAACCCTAACCCTAACCCTAACCCGTACCCTAACCCTAAACATAACCCTTTCCTAAACCTAACCCTAACCCTAAACCTAACCCGTACCCTAACCCTAACCCGTACACTAACCCGTACCCTAACCCTAACCCGTACCCTAACCCTAACCCTAACACTAACCCTAACCCTAACACTAACCCGTACCCTAACCCTAACCCTAACCCTAACCCGTACCCTAACCCTAACCCTAACACTAACCCTAACTCGTTCCTAAACCTAACCCTAAACCTAACCCTAGCCCTAACCCTAACCCGTACCCTAACCCTAACCATAAACCTATCCCTAACACGTACCCTAACCCTAAACCTAACCCGTACCCTAACCCTAACCCTAACCCGTACCCTAACCCTAACCCGTACCCTAACCATAACGCTAACCCTAACCGTAACCCTAACCCGTACGCTAACACTAACACTAACCCTAACCCTAAACCTAACCCGTAACCTAACCCTAACCCTAACCCGTACCCTAACCCGTACCCTAAACCTAACCCTAGCCCGTACCCTAACCCTAACCCGTACCCTAACCCTAACCCTAAGCCTAACCCTAACCCTTACCCTAACCCGTACCCTAAACCTAACCCTATCTGTAACCCTAACCCGTACCCTAACCCTAACCCTAACCCTAAACCTAACCCTAACCCGTACCCTAACCCGTAACCTAAACCTAACCCTAACTCTAACCCTAACACTAACCCTAAACCGTACCCTAACCGGTACCCTAACACTAACCCTAACCCGTACCCTAACCCTAACCCTAACACTAACCCTAACCCTAACCCATACCCTAACGCTACCCTTAACACGTACACTAACCCTAACCCTAACCCTAACCCTAACCCTTTCCTAACCCTAACCCTAACCCTAACCCTAACCTTAACCCGTACCCTAACCCTAACTGTTACCGTAACCCTAACCCTAAACCTAAACCTAACCCTAACCCTAACCCGTACGCTAACCCTAACCCTAACCCTAACCCTAACACTAACCCATACCCTAACCCTAACCCGTACCCTAACCCTAACCCTTACCCTAATCCTAACCCTAAACCCTAACCCTAACCCTAACCCGTACCCTAACCCTAACCCTAATCCGTACCCTAACCCTAACCCGTACCCTAAACCTAATCCTAACCCTAACCCTAACCCTAAACCGTACACTATCCCTAACCGGTACCCTAACCCTAACACGTACCCTAACCCATACCCTAACCCTAACACTAAACCTAAACCGTACCCTAACCCGTACCCTAACCCTAACCCTAACCCTAACCCGTACCATAACCCTTACCCTAAACCTAACCCTAACCTGTACCCTAACCCTAATCCTAACCCTAACCCTAATCCGTAACCTAACCCTAATCCTAACCCTAACCCTAACCCCTAACCCCTAACCCTAAGCCTAACCCTAAACCTAAACCTAACGCGTACATTAACACTAACACTAACCCTAACCCTAACCCTAACCCGTACCCTAACCCTTACCCTAAACCTAACCCTAACCTGTAACCTAAACCTAATCCTAACCCTAACCCTAACCCGTACCCTAACCCTAAACCTAACCCTAACCCTAACCCCTAACCCCTAACCCTAACCCTAACCCTAACCCTAATCCTAACCCGTACATTAACACTAACACTAAACCTAACCCTAACCCTACCCCGTACCCTTACCCTAACCCTAAACCTAACCCGTTCCCTAACCCGTACCCTAACCCTAACCCTAACCCGTACCCTAACCCTAATCCGTACCCTAACCCTAACCCTAACCCTAACCCTAACCCGTACCCTAAACCTAACCCTAACCCTAACCCTAAACCTAACCCGTACCCTAAACCTAACCCTAACCCTAACCCTAACACTAACCCGTACCCTAACCCTAACCCTAACCCTAAACGTAACCCGCACCCTAACCCTAACCCTAACCCTAATCCTAACCCTAACCCCTAACACTAACCCTAACCCGTACCCTAACCCTAACCCTAACCCGTACCCTAAACCTAACCCTAACACTAACCCTAACCCTAACCCGTACCCTAACCCTAACCTTAAACCGTACCCTAACCCTAACCCTAACCCTAACCCTTTCCTAACCCTAACCCTAACCCTAAACCTAACCCTAACACTAACCCGTACCCTATCCCTAACCCGTACCCTAACCCTAAACCTAACCCTAAACGTAACCCTAACCCTAACCCGTACGCTAACCCTAACCCTAACCCTAACACTAACCCTAACCCGTACCCTAACCCTAACCCGTACCCTAACCCTAACCCTAACCCTAATCCTAACCCTAACCCCTAACCCTGACCCTAAACCGTACCCTAACCCTAACCCTAACCCGTACCCTAACCCTAACCCGTACCCTAAACCTAATCCTAACCCTAACCCTAACCCTAAACTGTACCTAACCCTAACCCGTACCCTAACACTAACCCTAACCCTAACCCTAACCCTAACCCTAACCCTAACCCGTACCCTTATCCTTAACCTAAACTTAACCCTAACCCGTACCCTAACCCTTACCCTAAACCTAACCCTAACCCGTACGCTAACCCTAACACTAACCCTAACCCTAACCCTAACCCGTACCCTAACCCTAACCCTAACCCTAACCCTAACCCTAACCCGTAACCTAAACCTAACCCTAACCCATACCCTAACCCTAACCCGTACCCTAACCCTTACCCTAAACCTAACCCTAACCTGTACCCTAACCCTAATCCTAACCCTAACCCGAACCCGTACCCTAAACCTAACCCTAACCCGTACCCTAACCCTAACACTAACCCTAAACCTAAACCTAACCCTAACCCGTACCCTAACCCTAACCCGTACCCTAACCCTAACCCAAACCCGTACCCTAACCCTAACCCTAACCCGTACCCTAACCCTAACCCTAAACCGAACCCTAACCCTAACCCTAACCCTTACCCGTACCCTAACCCTAACCCGTACCTAACCCTAAACCTAACCCGTACCCTAACCCTAACCCGTACCCTTACCCGTACCCTAACCCTCACCCGTACCCTAACCCTAACCCTAACCCTAACCCAACCCTAACCCTAACCCGTACCCTAACCCTAACCCTAACCAAACCCAAGCCTAACCGTAACCCGTACCCTAACCCTAACCCTAAACCGTACCCTAGCACGTACCCTAACCCTAACCCATACCTTAACCCTAACCCGTACCCTAACCCTAACCCTAAACCTAACCCTAACCCGTACCCTAACCCTAACCCTAACCCTTTCCTAAAACTAACACTAACCCTAACCCTAACCGGTACCCTAACCCTAACCCGTAGCCTAACCCTTACCCTAACCCTAACCCTAACCCTAACCCTAACCCTAACCCTAAACCGCACCCTAACCCGTACCCTAACCCTAACACTAACCCTAACCCTGACCACTAACACCCAACAATAAACCTAACCCTAACCCGTACCCAAACCCTAACCCTAACCCTAACCTAACCCTAACCCGTACCCTAACCCTAACCCTAAACCGTACCCTAACCCTAACCCTAACACTAACCCTAACTCGTTGCTAAACCTAACCCTAACCCTAACCCTAGCCCTAACCCTAACCCGTACCCTAACCCTAACCATAACCCTAACCCATACCCTAACCCTAACCCTAACCCTAAACCAAACCCTAACCCTAACACGTACGCTAACCCTAACACTAACCCGTACCCTAACGCTAACCGGTACCCTAACCCTAACACGTACCCTAACCCGTACCCTAACCCTAACCCTAACCCTAACCCTAACCTGTACCATAAACCTAACCCTAACCCTAACCCTAACCCGCACCCTAAAACTTACACTAAACCTAACCCTAACCCGTACGCTAACCCTAACACTAACCCTAACCCTAACCCGTACCCTAACCGTAACCCTAACCTTAACACTAACCCTAACCCTAACCCTAACCCGTACCCTAAACCTAACCCTAACCCGTACCCTAACCCTAACCCGTACCCTAACCCTAACCCTAACGCGTACCCTAAACCTAACCCTAACCCTAACCCTAACACTAACCCGTACCCTAACCCTAAACCTAACCCTAATCTGTACCCTAAACCTAACCGTAAACCTAACCCTAACCCGTACCTTAACCTAACCCTAACCATAACCCTAACGCGTACCCTAAACCTAACCCTAACCCTAACCCTAACACTAACCCGTACCCTAACCCGTACCCTAAACCTAACCCGTACCCTAAACCTAATCCTAACCCTAACCCTAACCATAACCCGTACCCTAACCCGTACCCTAACCCTAACCCGTACCCTAACCCTAACCCTAACCCTAAACCAAACACTAACCCTAACCCTAACCCTAACCCTAACCCTAACCCTAACCCGTACCCTAAACCTAATCCTAACCCTAACCCTAACCCTTACCCTAACCCGTACCCTAATCCTAACTCGTACACTAACCCGTACCGTAACCCTAACCCTAACCCTAACACCTAACCCCTAACCCTAACCCTAACCTTATCCCTAACCCTAACCCGTAGTTTAACACTAACACTAACCCTAACCCTAACCCTAACCCGTAGCCTAAACCTAAACCTTACCCTAACCCTAACCCTAACACTTACCCTAACCCTCACCCCTAAACCTAACCCTAAACTGTACCCTAAACCTAACCCTAACCCTAACCCGTACCCTAACCCTAACCCTAACCCTAACCCGTACCCAAACCCTAACCCTAACCAGTACCCTAAACCAAACCCTAACCCGTACCCTAACCCTAAACCATACCCTAACCCTAACCCTAAACCTAACCCTAACCCGTACCCTAACCCGTACCCTAACCCTAACCCGTACCCTAACCCTAACCCTAACCCTAACCCAAGCCTAACCGTAACCAGTACCTTAACCCTAACCCTAAACCGTACCCTAGCACGTACCCTAACCCTAACCCGTACCTTAACCCTAAACCGTACCCTAACCCTAACCCTAACCCTAACCCTAACCCGTACCCTAACCCTAAACATAACCCTTTCCTAAACCTAACCCTAACCCTTAACCTAACCCGTACCCTAACCCTAACCCGTACACTAACCCGTACCCTAACCCTAACCCGTACCCTAACCCTAACCCTAACACTAACCCTAACCCTAACACTAACCCGTACCCTAACCCTAACCCTAACCCTAACCCGTACCCTAACCCTAACCCTAACACTAACCCTAACTCGTTCCTAAACCTAACCCTAAACCTAACCCTAGCCCTAACCCTAACCCGTACCCTAACCCTAACCATAAACCTATCCCTAACACGTACCCTAACCCTAAACCTAACCCGTACCCTAACCCTAACCCTAACCCGTACCCTAACCCTAACCCGTACCCTAACCATAACGCTAACCCTAACCGTAACCCTAACCCGTACGCTAACACTAACACTAACCCTAACCCTAAACCTAACCCGTAACCTAACCCTAACCCTAACCCGTACCCTAACCCGTACCCTAAACCTAACCCTAGCCCGTACCCTAACCCTAACCCGTACCCTAACCCTAACCCTAAGCCTAACCCTAACCCTTACCCTAACCCGTACCCTAAACCTAACCCTATCTGTAACCCTAACCCGTACCCTAACCCTAACCCTAACCCTAAACCTAACCCTAACCCGTACCCTAACCCGTAACCTAAACCTAACCCTAACTCTAACCCTAACACTAACCCTAAACCGTACCCTAACCGGTACCCTAACACTAACCCTAACCCGTACCCTAACCCTAACCCTAACACTAACCCTAACCCTAACCCATACCCTAACGCTACCCTTAACACGTACACTAACCCTAACCCTAACCCTAACCCTAACCCTTTCCTAACCCTAACCCTAACCCTAACCCTAACCTTAACCCGTACCCTAACCCTAACTGTTACCGTAACCCTAACCCTAAACCTAAACCTAACCCTAACCCTAACCCGTACGCTAACCCTAACCCTAACCCTAACCCTAACACTAACCCATACCCTAACCCTAACCCGTACCCTAACCCTAACCCTTACCCTAATCCTAACCCTAAACCCTAACCCTAACCCTAACCCGTACCCTAACCCTAACCCTAATCCGTACCCTAACCCTAACCCGTACCCTAAACCTAATCCTAACCCTAACCCTAACCCTAAACCGTACACTATCCCTAACCGGTACCCTAACCCTAACACGTACCCTAACCCATACCCTAACCCTAACACTAAACCTAAACCGTACCCTAACCCGTACCCTAACCCTAACCCTAACCCTAACCCGTACCATAACCCTTACCCTAAACCTAACCCTAACCTGTACCCTAACCCTAATCCTAACCCTAACCCTAATCCGTAACCTAACCCTAATCCTAACCCTAACCCTAACCCCTAACCCCTAACCCTAAGCCTAACCCTAAACCTAAACCTAACGCGTACATTAACACTAACACTAACCCTAACCCTAACCCTAACCCGTACCCTAACCCTTACCCTAAACCTAACCCTAACCTGTAACCTAAACCTAATCCTAACCCTAACCCTAACCCGTACCCTAACCCTAAACCTAACCCTAACCCTAACCCCTAACCCCTAACCCTAACCCTAACCCTAACCCTAATCCTAACCCGTACATTAACACTAACACTAAACCTAACCCTAACCCTACCCCGTACCCTTACCCTAACCCTAAACCTAACCCGTTCCCTAACCCGTACCCTAACCCTAACCCTAACCCGTACCCTAACCCTAATCCGTACCCTAACCCTAACCCTAACCCTAACCCTAACCCGTACCCTAAACCTAACCCTAACCCTAACCCTAAACCTAACCCGTACCCTAAACCTAACCCTAACCCTAACCCTAACACTAAGCCGTACCCTAACCCTAACCCTAACCCTAAACGTAACCCGCACCCTAACCCTAACCCTAACCCTAATCCTAACCCTAACCCCTAACACTAACCCTAACCCGTACCCTAACCCTAACCCTAACCCGTACCCTAAACCTAACCCTAACACTAACCCTAACCCTAACCCGTACCCTAACCCTAACCTTAAACCGTACCCTAACCCTAACCCTAACCCTAACCCTTTCCTAACCCTAACCCTAACCCTAAACCTAACCCTAACACTAACCCGTACCCTATCCCTAACCCGTACCCTAACCCTAAACCTAACCCTAAACGTAACCCTAACCCTAACCCGTACGCTAACCCTAACCCTAACCCTAACACTAACCCTAACCCGTACCCTAACCCTAACCCGTACCCTAACCCTAACCCTAACCCTAATCCTAAACCTAACCCCTAACCCTGACCCTAAACCGTACCCTAACCCTAACCCTAACCCGTACCCTAACCCTAACCCGTACCCTAAACCTAATCCTAACCCTAACCCTAACCCTAAACTGTACCTAACCCTAACCCGTACCCTAACACTAACCCTAACCCTAACCCTAACCCTAACCCTAACCCTAACCCGTACCCTTATCCTTAACCTAAACTTAACCCTAACCCGTACCCTAACCCTTACCCTAAACCTAACCCTAACCCGTACGCTAACCCTAACACTAACCCTAACCCTAACCCTAACCCGTACCCTAACCCTAACCCTAACCCTAACCCTAACCCTAACCCGTAACCTAAACCTAACCCTAACCCATACCCTAACCCTAACCCGTACCCTAACCCTTACCCTAAACCTAACCCTAACCTGTACCCTAACCCTAATCCTAACCCTAACCCGAACCCGTACCCTAAACCTAACCCTAACCCGTACCCTAACCCTAACACTAACCCTAAACCTAAACCTAACCCTAACCCGTACCCTAACCCTAACCCGTACCCTAACCCTAACCCAAACCCGTACCCTAACCCTAACCCTAACCCGTACCCTAACCCTAACCCTAAACCGAACCCTAACCCTAACCCTAACCCTTACCCGTACCCTAACCCTAACCCGTACCTAACCCTAAACCTAACCCGTACCCTAACCCTAACCCTAACCCGTACTCTAACCCGTACCCTAACCCTAACCCGTACCCTAACACTAACACTAACCCTAACCCTAACCCTAACCCGTACACTAACCCTAACACCTACCCTAACTCTAACCCTAACCCGTACCCTAAACCTACCCTAAACCTAACCCTAACCCGTACACTAACCGTAACCCTAACCCGTACCCTAACCCTAACCCTAACCCGTACTCTAACCCGTACCCTAACCCTAACCCGTACCCTAACCCGTAACCTAACCCTAACCCTAACCCTAAACCGTACCCTAACACTAACCCTAACCCTAACCCTAACACTAACCCGTACCCTAACCCTAAACCGTACCCTAACCCGTACCCTAACCCTAACACTAACCCTAACCCTAACCCCTAACCCCTAACCCTAATCCTAACCCTAACCATAACCCGTACCCTAACCCTAACCCTAACCCTAACCCTAACACGTACCCTAAACCTAAACCTATCCCGTACCTTAACCCTAACTCTAACACTAATCCCTAACCCCTAACCCTAAGCCTAAACCTAACCTTAACCCGTACGCTAACCCTAACCCTAACCCTAAACCTAACCCTAACC
>JAVLSZ010000180.1:112500-117500 GCA_032313775.1 Urocyon cinereoargenteus
ACCCTAACCATAACCCTAACCCTTAACCTAACCCTAATCCCTAACCCTAACCCTAACTCGTACCCTAAACCTAACCCTAAACCTAACCCGTACCCTAACCCTAACCCTAACCCTAACCCGTACCCTAAACCTAACCCTAACCAGTACCCTAACGCTAACCCTAACCCGTTCCCTAACCCTAACCCGTACCCTAACCCTAACCCTAACCCTAACCCTAACCCGTACCCTAACCCGTACCCTAACCCTAACCCTAACCCTAACCCTACCCTAAACCTAACCCGTACCCTAACCCTAACCCTAACCCGTACCCTAACACATACCCTAACCCTAACCCGTACCTTAACCCTAACCCGTACCCTAACACTAACCCTAAACCTAACCCTAACCCGTACCCTAACCCTAACCCTAACCCTTTCCTAAACCTAACCCTAACCCTAACCCTAACCCGTACCCTAACCCTAACCCGTACCCTAACCCGTACCCTAACCCTAACCCTAACCCTAACCCGTACCCTAACCCTAACCCTAACCTTAACACTAACGCGTACCCTAACCCTAACCCGTACCCTAACCCGTACCCTAACCCTAACCCTAACCCTAAACCTAACCCTAACCCCTAACCCTAACCCTAACCCGTACCCTAAACCTAACCCTAACCCGTACCCTAACCCTAACCCTAACCCAAACCCTAACCCGTACCCTAACCCTAACCCTAACCTTAACATTAACCCGTACCCTAACCCTAACCCGTACCCTAACCTGTACCCTAAACCTAACCCTAACCCTAAACCTAACCCTAACCCCTAACCCTAACCCTAACCCGTACCCTAAACCTAACCCTAACCCGTACCCTAACCCTAACCCTAACCCTAACCCTTTGCTAACCCTAACACTAACCCTCACCCTAATCTTAAACCTAACCCTAACCCGTACACTAACCCTAACCCTAACCCTAACCCTAACCCTAACCCGTATCCTAACCCTAACCCTAACCCTAACCCGTACCCTAACCCTAACCCTAACCCTAACCCAAACCCGTACCCTAACCCGTAACCTAACCCGTACCCTAAACCTAAACCGTACCCTAACCCGTACCCTAAACCTAAACCGTACCCTAACCCGTACCCTAACCCTAACCTTAACCCGTAGCCTAACCCTAACCCTAACCCTAACCCTTTCCTAACCCTAACCCGTACCCTAACCCGTACCCTAACCCTAACCCGTACCCTAACCCTAACCCTAACCCTAGACCAAACCCTAACCCTAACCCGTACGCTAACCCTAACACTAACCCGTACCCTAACCCTAACCGGTACACTAACCCTAACACGTACCCTAACCCGTACCCTAACCCTAACCCTAACCCTAACCCTAACCTGTACCATAAACCTAACCCTAACCCTAACCCTATCCCGCACCATAAAACTTACACTAAACCTAACCCTAACCCGTACGCTAACCCTAACACTAACCCTAACCCTAACCCGTACCCTAACCGTAACCCTAACCCTAACACTAACCCTAACCCTAACCCGTACCCTAAACCTAACCCTAACCCGTACCCTAAACCTAAACCGTACCCTAACCCTAACCCTAACGCGTACCCTAAACCTAACCCTAACCCTAACACTAACCCGTACCCTAACCCTAAACCTAACCCTAATCCGTACATTAAACCTAACCGTAAACCTAACCCTAACCCGTACCATAACCTAACCCTAACCCTAACCCTAACGCGTACCCTAAACCTAACCCTAACCCTAACCCTAACACTAACCCGTACCCTAACCCTAACCCTAACCCGTACCCTAAACCTAACCCGTACCCTAAACCTAATACTAACCCTAACCCTAACCCTAACCCGTACCCTAACCTGTACCCTAACCCTAACCCTAACCCTAACCCTAAACCAAACACTAACCCTAACCCTAACCCTAACCCTAACCCTAACCCGTACCCTTATCCTTAACCTAAACTTAACCCTAACCCGTACCCTAACCCTTACCCTAAACCTAACCCTAACCCATACGCTAACCCTAACACTACCCTAAACCTAACCCTAACCCGTACCCTAACCCTAACCCTAACCCTAACCCTAACCCGTAACCTAACCCTAACCCCTAACCCTAACCCTAACCCGTACCCTAAACCTAACCCTAACCCGTACCCTAACCCGTACCCTAACCCTAACCCTAACCCTAAACCTAACCCTAACCCCTAACCCTAACCCTAACCCGTACCCTAAACCTAACCCTAACCCGTACCCTAACCGTAACCCTAACCCTAACACTAACCCTAACCCTAACCCGTACCCTAAACCTAACCCTAACCCGTACCCTAACCCTAACCCGTACCCTAACCCTAACCCTAACCCATACCCTAAACCTAATCCTAACCCTAACCCTAACCCTAAACTGTACCCTAACCCTAACCCGTACCCTAACACTAACCCTAACCCTAACCCTAACCCTAACCCTAACCCGTACCCTTATCCTTAACCTAAACTTAACCCTAACCCGTACCCTAACCCTTACCCTAAACCTAACACTAACCCATACGCTAACCCTAACACTAACCCTAAACCTAACCCTAACCCGTACCCTAACCCTAACCCTAACCCTAACCCTAACCCGTAACCTAAACCTAACCCTAACCCATACCCTAACCCTAACCCGTACCCTAACCCTAACCCTCACCCTAACCCTAACCCGTACCCTAACCCGTACCCTAAACCTAACCCTAACCCTAACCCTAACCCTAACCCGCACCCTAACCCTAACACTAACCCTAACCCTCACCCGTACCCTAACCCTAACCCTAAACCTAACCCTAACCCTAACCCTAACCCGTACCCTAACCCTAACCCTAACCGTAACCCTAACCCTAACCCCTAACACTAACCCTAACCCGTACCCTAAACCGTACCCTAACCCTCACCCTAACCCTAACCCTAACCCTAACCCCTAAACCCTAACCCTAACCCTAACCCTAACCCGTACCCTAATCCTAACTCGTACACTAACCCGTACCCTAACCCTAACCCTAACCCTAACCCTAACACCTAACCCCTAACCCTAACCCTAAACTTATCCCTAACCCTAACCCGTAGTTTAACACTAACACTAACCCTAACCCTAACCCTAACCCGTAGCCTAAACCTAAACCTTACCCTAACCCTAACCCTAACCCTTACCCTAACCCTCACACATAAACCTAACCCTAACTTGTACCCTAAACCTAACCCTAACCCTAACCCGTACCCTAACCCTAACCCTAACCCTAACCCGTACCCAAACCCTAACCCTAACCAGTACCCTAAACCAAACCCTAACCCGTACCCTAACCCTAAACCATACCCTAACCCTAACCCTAAACCTAACCCTAACCCGTACCCTAACCCGTACCCTAACCCTAACCCGTACCCTAACCCTAACCCTAACCCTAACCCAAGCCTAACCGTAACCAGTACCTTAACCCTAACCCTAAACCGTACCCTAGCACGTACCCTAACCCTAACCCGTACCTTAACCCTAAACCGTACCCTAACCCTAACCCTAACCCTAACCCGTACCCTAACCCTAACCATAACCCTTTCATAAACCTAAACCTAACCCTAACCCTAACCCTAACCCTAACCCGTACCCTAACCCTAACCCGTACCCTAACCCGTACCCTAACCCTAACCCTAACCCGTACCCTAACATTAACCCTAAACCTAACACTAACCCGTACCCTAACCCTAACCCGCACCCTAACCCGTACACTAACCCTAACACTAACCCTAACACTGACCACTAACCCCTAACCCTAACCCTAACCCTAACTCGTACCCTAACCCTAACCCTAACCCTAACCCTAACCCTAACCCGTACCCTAACACTAACCCTAACCCGTACCCTAACCCTAACCCTAACACTAACCCTAACTCGTTGCTAAACCTAACCCTAAACCTAACCCTAGCCCTAACCCTAACCCGTACCCTAACCCTAACCATAACCCTAACCCTAACACGTACCCTAACCCTAAACCTAACCCGTACCCTAACCCTAACCCTAACACGTACCCTAACCCTAACCCGTACCCTAACCATAACGCTAACCCTAACCGTAACCCTAACCCGTACGCTAACACTAACACTAACCCTAACCCTAAACCTAACCCGTAACCTAACCCTAACCCTAACCCTAACCCTAACCCGTACCCTAACCCGTACCCTAAACCTAACCCTAGCCCGTACCCTAACCCTAACCCGTACCCTAACCCTAACCCTAAGCCTAACCCTAACCCTTACCCTAACCCGTACCCTAAACCTAACCCTATCTGTAACCCTAACCCGTACCCTAACCCTAACCCTAACCCTAAACCTAACCCTAACCCGTACCCTAACCCGTAACCTAACCCTAACCCTAACCCTAACCCTAACCCTAAACCGTACCCTAACCGGTACCCTAACCCTAACCCTAACCCGTACCCTAACCCTAAACCTAACACTAACCCTAACCCTAACCAGTATCCTAACCCTACCCTTAACACGTACCCTAACCCTAACCCTAACCGTAACCCTAACCCTTTCGTAACCCTAACCCTAACCCTAACCCTAACCCGTACCCTAACCCTAACTGTTACCGTAACCCTAACCCTAACCCCAAACCTAACCCTAACCCTAACCCGTACGCTAACCCTAACCCTAACCCTAACCCTAACACTAACCCATACCCTAACCCTAACCCGTACCCTAACCCTAACCCTTACCCTAATCCTAACCCTAACCCCTAACCCTAACCCTAACCCGTACCCTAACCCTACCCCTAATCCGTACCCTAACCCTAACCCGTACCCTAAACCTAATCCTAACCCTAACCCTAACCCTAAACCGTACCCTATCCCTAACCGGTACCCTAACCCTAACACGTAACCTAACCCATACCCTAACCCTAACACTAAACCTAAACCGTACCCTAACCCGTACCCTAACCCTAACCCTAACCCTAACCCGTACCA
>JAVLSZ010000180.1:120000-125000 GCA_032313775.1 Urocyon cinereoargenteus
TAACCCTAACCCTAACCCTAGCCCTAACCCTAACCCGTACCCTAACCCTAACCATAACCCTAACCCTAACCCGTACCCTAACCCTAAACCTAACCCGTACCCTAACCCTAACCCTAACCCGTACCCTAACCCTAACCCTAACTCTAACCCTAAACCATACCCTAACCCGTACCCTAAACCACACCCTAACCCGAACCCTTTTCTAACCCTAAACCTAACCCTAACACTAACACTAACCCATGCCCTAACGCTAACCCGTACCCTAACCCTAACCATAACCCTAACAGTAACCCTAACCCGTACCCTAACACTAACACTAACCCTAACCCTAACCCTAACCCGTACCCTAACCCTAACCCTAACCCGTACCCTAACCCGTACCCTAACCCGTACCCTAACCCTAACCCTAACCCTAACCCTACCCTAAACCTAACCCGTACCCTATCCCTAACCCTAAACCGTACCCTAACACGTACCCTAACCCTAACCCGTACCTTAACCCTAAACCGTACCCTAACACTAACCCTAATCCTAACCCTAAACCGTACCCTAACCCTAACCCTAACCCTTTCCTAAACCTAACCCTAACCCTAACCCTAACCCGTACCCTAACCCTAACCCGTACCCTAACCCGTACCCTAACCCTAACCCTAACCCTAACCCGTACCCTAACCCTAACCCTAACCTTAACACTAACGCGTACCCTAACCCTAACCCGTACCCTAACCCGTACCCTAACCCTAACCCTAACCCTAAACCTAACCCTAACCCCTAACCCTAACCCTAACCCGTAACCTAAACCTAAACCTAACCCGTACCCTAACCCTAACCCTAACCCAAACCCTAACCCGTACCCTAACCCTAACCCTAAGCTTAACATTAACCCGTACCCTAACCCTAACCCGTACCCTAACCCGTACCCTAAACCTAACCCTAACCCTAAACCTAACCCTAACCCCTAACCCTAACCCTAACCCGTACCCTAAACCTAACCCTAACCCGTACCCTAACCCTAACCCTAACCCTAACCCTTTGCTAACCCTAACACTAACCCTAACCCTAATCCTAACCCTACCCCTAACCCGTACCCTAACCCTAACCCTAACCCTAACCCTAACCCTAACCCGTATCCTAACCCTAACACTAACCCTAACCGGTACCCTAACCCTAACCCTAACCCTAACCCAAACCCGTACCCTAACCCGTACCATAACCCGTACCCTAAACCTAAACCGTACCCTAACCCGTACACTAACCCTAACCCTAACCCTAACCTGTACCCTAAACCTGATCCTAACCCTAACCCTAACCCTAACCCGTACCCTAACCCTTACACTAAACCTAACCCTAACCCATACGCTAACCCTAACACTAACCCTAACCCTAACCCGTACCCTAACCCTAACCCTAACCCTAACACTAACCCTAACCCTAACCCGTACCCTAACCCTAACCCTAACCTATACCTTAACCCTAACCCTAACACTAACCCTAACCCTAACCCGTACCCTAACCCTAACCCTAATCCCAACCCGTACCCTAACGCTAACCCTAACCCTAAACCTAACCCTAACCCGTACACTAACCCTAACACTAACCCTAACCCTAACCCGTACCCTAACCCTAAACCTAATCCCAACCCGTACCCTAACGCTAACCCTAACCCTAAACCTAACCCTAACCCGTACCCTAACCCTAACCCTAACCCTAAACTGTACCCTAAACCTGATCCTAACCCTAACCCTAACCCTAACCGGTACCCTAACCCTAAAACGTACCCTAACCCGTACCCTAACCCTAACCCTAACCTGTACCCTAAACCTAACCCTAACCCTAACCCTAACCCTAACCCGTACCCTAACCCTTACCCTAAACCTAACCCTAACCCGTACCCTAACCCTAATCCTAACTCTAACACTAACCCTTTCCCTAACCCGTACCCTAACCCTAACCCTAAAACTAACTCGTACCCTAACCCGTACCCTAACCCTAACACTAACCCTAACCCTAAACCGTACTCTAAACCTAACCCTAACTTTTACCCTAACCCTAACCTGTACCCTAACCCTAAACCTAACCCTAAACCTAACCCTAAACCGTACCCTAAACCTAACCCTAACTGTAACCCTAACCCATACCCTAAACTTAACCCTAACCCGTACCCTAACCCGTAACCTAACCCGTACCCTAACCCGTACCCTAACACTAACCCTAACCCTAACCCGTACCCTAACCCTACCCTTAACCAGTAGCCTAACCCTAACCCTAACCCTAACCCTTTCCTAACCCTAACCCTAACCCTAACCCGTACCCTAACCCGTACCCTAACCCTAACCCATACCCTAACCCTAACCCTAACCCTAAACCAAACCCTAACCCTAACCCGTACGCTAACCCTAACACTAACCCGTACCCTAACCCTAACCGGTACCCTAACCCTAACACGACCCTAACCCGTACCCTAACCCTAACCCTAACCCTAACCCTAACCTGTACCATAAACCTAACCCTAACCCTAACCCTAACCCGCACCCTAAAACTTACACTAAACCTAACCCTAACCCGTACGCTAACCCTAACACTAACCCTAACCCTAACCCGTACCCTAACCGTAACCCTAACCTTAACACAAACCCTAACCCTAACCCTAACCCGTACCCTAAACCTAACCCTAACCCGTACCCTAACCCTAACCCGTACCCTAACCCTAACCCTAACGCGTACCCTAAACCTAACCCTAACCCTAACCCTAACACTAACCCGTACCCTAACCCTAAACCTAACCCTAATCTGTACCCTAAACCTAACCGTAAACCTAACCCTAACCCGTACCATAACCTAACCCTAACCCTAACCCTAACGCGTACCCTAAACCTAACCCTAACCCTAACCCTAACCCGTACCCTAACCCGTACCCTAAACCTAACCCGTACCCTAAACCTAATCCTAACCCTAACCCTAACCCTAACCCGTACCCTAACCCGTACCCTAACCCTAACCCGTACCCTAACCCTAACCCTAACCCTAAACCAAACACTAACCCTAACCCTAACCCTAACCCTAACCCTAACCCGTACCCTAAACCTAATCCTAACCCTAACCCTAACCCTTACCCTAACCCGTACCCTAATCCTAACTCGTACACTAACCCGTACCGTAACCCTAACCCTAACCCTAACACCTAACCCCTAACCCTAACCCTAACCTTATCCCTAACCCTAACCCGTAGTTTAACACTAACACTAACCCTAACCCTAACCCTAACCCGTAGCCTAAACCTAAACCTTACCCTAACCCTAACCCTAACACTTACCCTAACCCTCACCCCTAAACCTAACCCTAACCTGTACCCTAAACCTAACCCTAACCCTAACACGTACCCTAACCCTAACCCTAACCCTAACCCGTACCCAAACCCTAACCCTAACCAGTACCCTAAACCAAACCCTAACCCGTACCCTAACCCTAAACCATACCCTAACCCTAACCCTAAACCTAACCCTAACCCGTACCCTAACCCGTACCCTAACCCTAACCCGTACCCTAACCCTAACCCTAACCCTAACCCAAGCCTAACCGTAACCAGTACCTTAACCCTAACCCTAAACCGTACCCTAGCACGTACCCTAACCCTAACCCGTACCTTAACCCTAAACCGTACCCTAAACCTAACCCTAACCCTAACCCTAACCCGTACCCTAACCCTAAACATAACCCTTTCCTAAACCTAACCCTAACCCTAAACCTAACCCGTACCCTAACCCTAACCCGTACCCTAACCCGTACCCTAACCCTAACCCGTACCCTAACCCTAACCCTAACACTAACCCTAACCCTAACACTAACCCGTACCCTAACCCTAACCCTAACCCTAACCCGTACCCTAACCCTAACCCTAACACTAACCCTAACTCGTTCCTAAACCTAACCCTAAACCTAACCCTAGCCCTAACCCTAACCCGTACCCTAACCCTAAACATAAACCTATCCCTAACACGTACCCTAACCCTAAACCTAACCCGTACCCTAACCCTAACCCTAACCCGTACCCTAACCCTAACCCGTACCCTAACCATAACGCTAACCCTAACCGTAACCCTAACCCGTACGCTAACACTAACACTAACCCTAACCCTAAACCTAACCCGTAACCTAACCCTAACCCTAACCCGTACCCTAACCCGTACCCTAAACCTAACCCTAGCCCGTACCCTAACCCTAACCCGTACCCTAACCCTAACCCTAAGCCTAACCTTAACCCTTACCCTAACCCGTACCCTAAACCTAACCCTATCTGTAACCCTAACCCGTACCCTAACCCTAACCCTAACCCTAAACCTAACCCTAACCCGTACCCTAACCCGTAACCTAAACCTAACCCTAACTCTAACCCTAACACTAACCCTAAACCGTACCCTAACCGGTACCCTAACCCTAACCCTAACCCGTACCCTAACCCTAACACTAACCCTAACCCTAACCCGTACCCTAACGCTACCCTTAACACGTACACTAACCCTAACCCTAATATTAACCCTAACCCTTCTCTAACCCTAACCCTAACCCTAACCCTAACCCGTACCCTAACCCTAACTGTTACCGTAACCCTAACCCTAAACCTAAACCTAACCCTAACCCTAACCCGTACGCTAACCCTAACCCTAACCCTAACCCTAACACTAACCCATACCCTAACCCTAACCCGTACCCTAACCCTAACCCTTACCCTAATCCTAACCCTAAACCCTAACCCTAACCCTAACCCGTACCCTAACCCTAACCCTAATCCGTACCCTAACCCTAACCCGTACCCTAAACCTAATCCTAACCCTAACCCTAACCCTAAACCGTACCCTATCCCTAACCGGTACCCTAAACCTAACACGTACCCTAACCCATACCCTAACCCTAACACTAAACCTAAACCGTACCCTAACCCGTACCCTAACCCTAAACCTAACCCTAACCCGTACCCTAACCTTAACCCGTACCCTAACCCT
>JAVLSZ010000180.1:130000-172500 GCA_032313775.1 Urocyon cinereoargenteus
TTCCTAACCCTAACCCTAACCCTAACCCGTACCCTAACCCGTACCCTAACCCTAACCCATACCCTAACCCTAACCCTAACCCTAAACCAAACCCTAACCCTAACCCGTACGCTAACCCTAACACTAACCCGTACCCTAACCCTAACCGGTACCCTAACCCTAACACGACCCTAACCCGTACCCTAACCCTAACCCTAACCCTAACCCTAACCTGTACCATAAACCTAACCCTAACCCTAACCCTAACCCGCACCCTAAAACTTACACTAAACCTAACCCTAACCCGTACGCTAACCCTAACACTAACCCTAACCCTAACCCGTACCCTAACCGTAACCCTAACCTTAACACTAACCCTAACCCTAACCCTAACCCGTACCCTAAACCTAACCCTAACCCGTACCCTAACCCTAACCCGTACCCTAACCCTAACCCTAACGCGTACCCTAAACCTAACCCTAACCCTAACCCTAACACTAACCCGTACCCTAACCCTAAACCTAACCCTAATCTGTACCCTAAACCTAACCGTAAACCTAACCCTAACCCGTACCATAACCTAACCCTAACCCTAACCCTAACGCGTACCCTAAACCTAACCCTAACCCTAACCCTAACACTAACCCGTACCCTAACCCGTACCCTAAACCTAACCCGTACCCTAAACCTAATCCTAACCCTAACCCTAACCCGTACCCTAACCCGTACCCTAACCCTAACCCGTACCCTAACCCTAACCCTAACCCTAAACCAAACACTAACCCTAACCCTAACCCTAACCCTAACCCTAACCCGTACCCTAAACCTAATCCTAACCCTAACCCTAACCCTTACCCTAACCCGTACCCTAATCCTAACTCGTACACTAACCCGTACCGTAACCCTAACCCTAACCCTAACACCTAACCCCTAACCCTAACCCTAACCTTATCCCTAACCCTAACCCGTAGTTTAACACTAACACTAACCCTAACCCTAACCCTAACCCGTAGCCTAAACCTAAACCTTACCCTAACCCTAACCCTAACACTTACCCTAACCCTCACCCCTAAACCTAACCCTAACCTGTACCCTAAACCTAACCCTAACCCTAACCCGTACCCTAACCCTAACCCTAACCCTAACCCGTACCCAAACCCTAACCCTAACCAGTACCCTAAACCAAACCCTAACCCGTACCCTAACCCTAAACCATACCCTAACCCTAACCCTAAACCTAACCCTAACCCGTACCCTAACCCGTACCCTAACCCTAACCCGTACCCTAACCCTAACCCTAACCCTAACCCAAGCCTAACCGTAACCAGTACCTTAACCCTAACCCTAAACCGTACCCTAGCACGTACCCTAACCCTAACCCGTACCTTAACCCTAAACCGTACCCTAAACCTAACCCTAACCCTAACCCTAACCCGTACCCTAACCCTAAACATAACCCTTTCCTAAACCTAACCCTAACCCTAAACCTAACCCGTACCCTAACCCTAACCCGTACCCTAACCCGTACCCTAACCCTAACCCGTACCCTAACCCTAACCCTAACACTAACCCTAACCCTAACACTAACCCGTACCCTAACCCTAACCCTAACCCTAACCCGTACCCTAACCCTAACCCTAACACTAACCCTAACTCGTTCCTAAACCTAACCCTAAACCTAACCCTAGCCCTAACCCTAACCCGTACCCTAACCCTAAACATAAACCTATCCCTAACACGTACCCTAACCCTAAACCTAACCCGTACCCTAACCCTAACCCTAACCCGTACCCTAACCCTAACCCGTACCCTAACCATAACGCTAACCCTAACCGTAACCCTAACCCGTACGCTAACACTAACACTAACCCTAACCCTAAACCTAACCCGTAACCTAACCCTAACCCTAACCCGTACCCTAACCCGTACCCTAAACCTAACCCTAGCCCGTACCCTAACCCTAACCCGTACCCTAACCCTAACCCTAAGCCTAACCTTAACCCTTACCCTAACCCGTACCCTAAACCTAACCCTATCTGTAACCCTAACCCGTACCCTAACCCTAACCCTAACCCTAAACCTAACCCTAACCCGTACCCTAACCCGTAACCTAAAACTAACCCTAACTCTAACCCTAACACTAACCCTAAACCGTACCCTAACCGGTACCCTAACCCTAACCCTAACCCGTACCCTAACCCTAACCCTAACACTAACCCTAACCCTAACCCGTACCCTAACGCTACCCTTAACACGTACACTAACCCTAACCCTAATATTAACCCTAACCCTTTCCTAACCCTAACCCTAACCCTAACCCTAACCCGTACCCTAACCCTAACTGTTACCGTAACCCTAACCCTAAACCTAAACCTAACCCTAACCCTAACCCGTACGCTAACCCTAACCCTAACCCTAACCCTAACACTAACCCATACCCTAACCCTAACCCGTACCCTAACCCTAACCCTTACCCTAATCCTAACCCTAAACCCTAACCCTAACCCTAACCCGTACCCTAACCCTAACCCTAATCCGTACCCTAACCCTAACCCGTACCCTAAACCTAATCCTAACCCTAACCCTAACCCTAAACCGTACCCTATCCCTAACCGGTACCCTAAACCTAACACGTACCCTAACCCATACCCTAACCCTAACACTAAACCTAAACCGTACCCTAACCCGTACCCTAACCCTAAACCTAACCCTAACCCGTACCATAACCCTTACCCTAAACCTAACCCTAACCTGTACCCTAACCCTAATCCTAACCCTAACCCTAATCCGTACCCTAACCCTAATCCTAACCCTAACCCTAACGCCTAACGCCTAACCCTAAGCCTAACCCTAAACCTAAACCTAACGCGTACATTAACACTAACACTAACCCTAACCCTAACCCTAACCCGTACCCTAACCCTTACACTAAACCTAACCCTAACCTGTAACCTAACCCTAATCCTAACCCTAACCCTAACCCGTACCCTAAACCTAATCCTAACCCTAACCCTAACCCTAAACCGTACCCTATCCCTAACCGGTACCCTAACCCTAACACGTACCCTAACCCATACCTTAACCCTAACACTAAACCTAAACCGTACCCTAACCCGTACCCTAACCCTAACCCTAACCCTAACCCGTACCATAACCCTTACCCTAAACCTAACCCTAACCTGTACCCTAACCCTAATCCTAACCCTAACCCTAATCCGTAACCTAACCCTAATCCTAACCCTAACCCTAACCACTAACCCCTAACCCTAAGCCTAACCCTAAACCTAAACCTAACGCGTACATTAACACTAACACTAACCCTAACCCTAACCCTAACCCGTACCCTAACCCTTACCCTAAACCTAACCCTAACCTGTAACCTAACCCTAATCCTAACCCTAACCCTAACCCGTACCCTAACCCTAAACCTAACCCTAACCCTAACCCCTAACCCCTAACCCTAACCCTAACCCTAACCCTAATCCTAACCCGTTCATTAACACTAACACTAACCCTAACCCTAACCCTACCCCGTACCCTTACCCTAACCCTAAACCTAACCCGTACCCTAACCCGTAACCTAACCCTAACCCTAACCCGTACCCTAACCCTAATCCGTACCCTAACCCTAACCCTAACCCTAACCCTAACCCGTACCCTAAACCTAACCCTAACCCTAACCCTAAACCTAACCCGTACCCTAAACCTAACCCTAACCCTAACCCTAACACTAACCCGTACCTTAACCCTAACCCTAACCCTAAACGTAACCCGCACCCTAACCCTAACCCTAACCCTAATCCTAACCCTAACCCCTAACACTAACCCTAACCCGTACCCTAACCCTAACCCTAACCCGTACCCTAAACCTAACCCTAACACTAACCCTAACCCTAACCCGTACCCTAACCCTAACCTTAAACCGTACCCTAACCCTAACCCTAACCCTAACCCTTTCCTAACCCTAACCCTAACCCTAAACCTAACCCTAACACTAACCCGTACCCTATCCCTAACCCGTACCCTAACCCTAAACCTAACCCTAAACGTAACCCTAAACCTAACCCGTACGCTAACCCTAACCCTAACCCTAACACTAACCCTAACCCGTACCCTAACCCTAACCTGTACCCTAACCCTAACCCTAACCCTAATCCTAACCCTAACCCCTAAACCTGACCCTAAACCGTACCCTAACCCTAACCCTAACCCGTACCCTAACCCTAACCCGTACCCGAAACATAATCCTAACCCTAACCCTTACCCTAAACTGTACCTAACCCTAACCCGTACCCTAACACTAACCCTAACCCTAACCCTAACCCTAACCCTAACCCTAACCCGTACCCTTATCCTTAACCTAAACTTAACCCTAACCCGTACCCTAACCCTTACCCTAAACCTAACCCTAACCCGTACGCTAACCCTAACACTAACCCTAACCCTAACCCTAACCCGTACCCTAAACCTAACCCTAACCCAAACCCTAACCCTAACCCGTAACCTAAACCTAACCCTAACCCATACCCTAACCCTAACCCGTACCCTAACCCTTACCCTAAACCTAACCCTAACCTGTACCCTAACCCTAATCCTAACCCTAACCCGAACCCGTACCCTAACCCTAACCCTAACCCGTACCCTAACCCTAACACTAACCCTAAACCTAAACCTAACCCTAACCCGTAACCTAACCCTAACCCGTACCCTAACCCTAACCCAAACCCGTACCCTAACCCTAACCCTAACCCGTACCCTAACCCTAACCCTAAACCGAACCCTAACCCTAAACCTAACCCTTACCCGTACCCTAACCCTAACCCGTACCTAACCCTAAACCTAACCCGTACCCTAACCCTAACCCTAACCCGTACTCTAACCCGTACCCTAACCCTAACCCGTACCCTAACACTAACACTAACCCTAACCCTAACCCTAACCCGTACCCTAACCCTAACACCTACCCTAACCCTAACCCTAACCCGTACCCTAAACCTACCCTAAACCTAACCCTAACCCGTACACTAACCGTAACCCTAACCCGTACCCTAACCCTAACCCTAACCCGTACTCTAACCCGTACCCTAACCCTAACCCGTACCCTAACCCGTACCCTAACCCTAACCCTAACCGTAACCCTAACCCTAACCCGTACCCAAACCGTAACACTCACCCTAACTCTTACCCTAAACCGTACCCTAAGCCTAACCCTAACCCTAACACGTACCCTACCCTAACACTAACCCTAACCCGTACCCTAAACCTAACCCATACCCGTACCCGTACCCGTACCCTAACACTAACCCGTAACCTAACCCATACCCTAACCCTAACCCGTACCCTAACCCTAACCCGTAACCAAAACTTAACCCTAACCCTAACCCGAACCCTAACCCTAACCCTAACCCTTTCCTAACCCTAACCCATACCCTAACCTTAACCCTAACCCGTACCCTAATCCGGACCCTAACACTAACCCGTACCCTAAGCCTAACCCTAACCCTAACCCGTACCCTAACCCTATTCCTAACCCTCACCCTAAAATTAACCCGTACCCTAACCCTAACTTGAACCCTAACCCGTAACCTAACCCTAACCCTAACCCTGAACCTAACCCCTAAACCCTAACCCTAACCCTAACCCTAAATCTAACCCGGCCCCAACCCTAACCCTAACCCTAACCGTATCCTAACCCTAACCCTAACCCGTACCCTAACCCTAACCCTAACCCTAAACCGTACCCTAACCCTAACCCGTACCCTAACCCTAACCCTAACCCGTACCTTAACCCTAACCCGTACCCTAACCCTAACCCTAAACCGTACCCTAAACCGTACCCTAACCCTAACCCGTACCCTAACCCTAACCCGTACCCTAACCCTAACCCTAACCATAACCCGTACCCTAACCCTAACCCTAACCTAACCCAGACCCTAACCCGTAACCTAAACCGTACCCTAACCCTAACCCTAAACCGTACCCTAACCCGTACCCTAACCCTAACACTAACACTAACCCTAACCCCTAACCCCTAACCCTAATCCTAACCCTAACCATAACCCGTACCATAACCCTAACCCTAACCCTAACCCTAACACGTACCCTAACCCTAAACCTAACCCGTACCTTAACCCTAACTCTAACCCTAATCCCTAACACCTAACCCTAACCCTAACCCTAACCCTAACCCGTACCCTAACCCTAACCCGTACCCTAACCCTAACCCTAACACTAACCCTAACTCGTTGCTAAACCTAACCCTAACCCTAACCCTAGCCCTAACCCTAACCCGTACCCTAACCCTAACCATAACCCTAACCCTAACCCGTACCCTAACCCTAAACCTAACCCGTACCCAAACCCTAACCCTAACCCGTACCCTAACCCTAACCCTAACCCTAACCCTAAACCATACCCTAACCCGTACCCTAAACCTCACCCTAACCCGAACACTTTTCTAACCCTAACCCTAAACCTAACACTAACCCTAACCCGTACCCTAACCCTAACCCGTACCCTAACCCTAACGCTAACCCTAACCGTAACCCTAACCCGTACGCTAACACTAACACTAACCCTAACCCTAAACCTAACCCGTAACCTAACCCTAACCCTAACCCTAACCCTAACCCGTACCCTAACACGTACCCTAAACCTAACCCTAGCCCGTACCCTAACCCTAACCCGTACCCTAACCCTAACCCTAAGCCTAACCCTAACCCTTACCCTAACCCGTACCCTAAACCTAACCCTATCCCTAACCCTAAACCTATCCCTAACCCTAACCCTAAACCTAACCCTAACCCTAACCCTAACCCTAACCCTAACCCGTACCCTAACCCGTAACCTAACCCTAACCCTATCCCTAACCCTAACCCGTACCCTAACCCTAACCCTAAACCTAACCCTAACCCTAACCCTAACCCGTACCCTAACCCGTAACCTAACCCTAACCCTAACCCTAACCCTAACCCGAACCCTAACCCGTACCCTAACTGGTACCCTAACCCTAACCCTAACCCGTACCCTAACCCTAACCCTAACCCATACCCTAACCCTAACCCTAACCCGTACCGTAACCCTAACCCTAACACTAACCCTAACTCGTTGCTAAACCTAACCCTAAACCTAACCCTAGCCCTAACCCTAACCCGTAACCTAACCCTAACCATAACCCTAACCCTAACCCGTACCCTAACCCTAAACCTAACCCGTACCCTAACCCTAACCCTAACCCGTACCCTAAAACTAACCCTAACCCTAACCCTAAACCATACCCTAACCCTTACCCTAAACCTCACCCTAACCCGAACCCTTTTCTAACAATAACCCTAAACCTAACACTAACTCTAACCCGTACCCTAACCCTAACCCGTACCCTAACCCTCACCCTAAGCCTAACCGTAACCCTAACTCGTACGCTAACACTAACACTAACCCTAACCCTAAACCTAACCCGTAACCTAACCCTAACCCTAACCCTAACCCGTACCCTAACCCGTACCCTAAACCTAACTCTAGCCCGTACCCTAACCCTAACCCGTACCCTAACCCTACCCCTAAGCCTAACCCTAACTCTTACCCTAACCCGTACCCTAAACCTAACCCTATCTCTAACCCTAACCCGTACCCTAACCCTAACCCTAACCCTAACCCTAACCCTAAACCGTACCCTAACCCGTAACCTAACCCTAACCCTAACCCTAACCCTAACCCGTACCCTAACCGGTACCCAAACCCTAAACCTAACCCGTACCCTAACCATAACCCTAACACTAACCCTAACCCTAACCCGTACCCTTACCCTACCCTTAACACGTACCCTAACCCTAACCCTAACCCTAACCCTAACCCTAACCCTTTCCTAACCCTAACCCTAACCCTAACCCTAACCCGTACCCTAACCCTAACCGTTACCGTAACCCTAAACCTAACCCTAAACTTAACCCTAACCCTAACCCGTACGCTAACCCTAACCCGAACCCTAACCCTAACACTAACCCATACCCTAACCCTAACCCGTACCCTAACCCTAGCCCTTACCCTAATCCTAACCCTAACCCCTAACCCTAACCCTAACCCGTACCCTAACCCTAACCCTAATCCGTACCCTAACCCTAACCTGTACCCTAAACCTAATCCTAACCCTAACCTTAACCCTAACCCGTACCCTAACCCTAACCGGTACCCTAACCCTAACACGTACCCTAACCCATACCCTAATCCTAACACTAAACGTAACCCGTACCCTAACCCGTACCCTAACCCTAACCCTAACTCTAACCCTAAACCTAACACTAACCCGTACCCTAACCCTTACCCTAAACCTAACCCTAACCTGTACCCTAACCCTAATCCTAACCCTAAACCTAACCCGTACCCTAACCCTAATACTAACCCTAACCCTAACCCCTAACCCTTAACCCTAACCCTAACCCTAACCCTAAACCTAACCCGTACATTAACACTAACACTAACCCTAACCCTAACTCTAACCCGTACCCTAAACCTAAACCTTACCCTAACCCTAAACCTAACCCTTAACCTAACCCTAATCCCTAACCCTAACTCTAACTCGTACCCTAAACCTAACCCTAAACCTAACCCGTACCTTAAACCTAACCCTAACCCTAACCCGTACCCTAACCCTAACCCTAACTAGTACCCTAACCCTAACCCAAACCCGTTCCCTAAACTTAACCCGTACCCTAACCCTAACCCTAACCCGTACCCTAACCCGTACCCTAACCCGTACCCTAACCCTAACCCGTACCCTAACCCTAACACTAACCCTAACCCAACCCTAACCCTAACCCGTACCCTAACCCTAACCCTAACCCTAACCCAAGCCTAACCGTAACCCGACTCTAACCCTAACCCTAAACCGTACCCTAGCACGTACCCTAACCCTAACCCGTACCTTAACCCTAACCCATACCCTAACCCTAACCCTAAACCTAACCCTAACCCGTACCCAAACCCTAACCCTAACCCTTTCCTAAACCTAACCCTAACCCTAACCCTAACCCGTACCCTAAACCTAACCCTAACCCTAACACTAACCCTTACACTAACCCTAACCCGTACCCTAACCCGTACCCTTACCATCACCCTAACCCTAACCCTAACCGTAACCCCAAACCTAACCCGTAACCTAACCCTAACCGTAACACTAACCCTAACCCGTACCCTAACCCGTACCCTAAACCTAACCTTAGCCCGTACCCTAACCCTAACCCGTACCCTAACCCTAACCCTAAGCCTAACCCTAACCTTTACCCTAAACCGTACCCTAAACCTAACCCTATCCCTAACCCTAACCCGTACCCTAACCCTAACCCTAACCCTAACCCTAAACCGTACCCTAACCCGTAACCTAACCCTAACGCTAACCCTAACCCTAACCCTAACCCTAACCCTAAACCTAAACCGTACATTAACACTAACACTAAACCTAACCCTAACCCTAACCCGTACCCTAAACCTAAACCTTACCCTAACCATAACCCTAACCCTTAACCTAACCCAAACCCTAACCCTAACCCTAACTCGTACCCTAAACCTAACCCTAAACCTAACCCGTACCCTAACCCTAACCCTAACCCTAACCCGTACCCTAAACCTAACCCTAACCAGTAACCTAACGCTAACCCTAACCCGTTCCCTAACCCTAACCCGTACCCTAACCCTAACCCTAACCCTAACCCTAACCCGTACCCTAACCCGTACCCTAACCCTAACCCTAACCCTAACCCTACCCTAAACCTAACCCGTACCCTAACCCTAACCCTAACCCGTACCCTAACACGTACCCTAACCCTAACCCGTACCTTAACCTTAACCCGTACCCTAACACTAACCCTAAACCTAACCCTAACCCGTACCCTAACCCTAACCCTAACCCTTTCCTAAACCTAACCCTAACCCTAACCCTAACCCGTACCCTAACCCTAACCCGTACCCTAACCCGTACCCTAACCCTAACCCTAACCCTAACCCGTACCCTAACCCTAACCCTAACCTTAACACTAACGCGTACCCTAACCCTAACCCGTACCCTAACCCGTACCCTAACCCTAACCCTAACCCTAAACCTAACCCTAACCCCTAACCCTAACCCTAACCCGTACCCTAAACCTAACCCTAACCCGTACCCTAACCCTAACCCTAACCCAAACCCTAACCTGTACCCTAACCCTAACCCTAACCTTAACATTAACCCGTACCCTAACCCTAACCCGTACCCTAACCTGTACCCTAAACCTAACCCTAACCCTAAACCTAACCCTAACCCCTAACCCTAACCCTAACCCGTACCCTAAACCTAACCCTAACCCGTACCCTAACCCTAACCCTAACCCTAACCCTTTGCTAACCCTAACACTAACCCTCACCCTAATCCTAAACCTAACCCTAACCCGTACACTAACCCTAACCCTAACCCTAACCCTAACCCTAACCCGTATCCTAACCCTAACCCTAACCCTAACCCTAACCCGTACCCTAACCCTAACCCTAACCCTAACCCAAACCCGTACCCTAACCCGTACCCTAACCCGTACCCTAAACCTAAACCGTACCCTAACCCGTACCCTAACCCGTACCCTAAACCTAAACCGTACCCTAACCCGTACCCTAACCCTACCCTTAACCCGTAGCCTAACCCTAACCCTAACCCTAACCCTTTCCTAACCCTAACCCTAACCCTAACCCGTACCCTAACCCGTACCCTAATCCAAACCCGTACCCTAACCCTAACCCTAACCCTAAACCAAACCCTAACCCTAACCCGTACGCTAACCCTAACACTAACCCGTACACTAACCCTAACCGGTACACTAACCCTAACACGTACCCTAACCCGTACCCTAACCCTAACCCTAACCCTAACCCTAACCTGTACCATAAACCTAACCCTAACCCTAACCCTAACCCGCACCCTAAAACTTACACTAAACCTAACCCTAACCCGTACGCTAACCCTAACACTAACCCTAACCCTAACCCGTACCCTAACCGTAACCCTAACCCTAACACTAACCCTAACCCTAACCCGTACCCTAAACCTAACCCTAACCCGTACCCTAACCCTAACCCGTACCCTAACCCTAACCCTAACGCGTACCCTAAACCTAACCCTAACCCTAACACTAACCCGTACCCTAACCCTAAACCTAACCCTAATCCGTAAATTAAACCTAACCGTAAACCTAACCCTAACCCGTACCATAACCTAACCCTAACCCTAACCCTAACGCGTACCCTAAACCTAACCCTAACCCTAACCCTAACACTAACCCGTACCCTAACCCTAACCCTAACCCGTACCCTAAACCTAACCCGTACCCTAAACCTAATCCTAACCCTAACCCTAACCCTAACCCGTACCCTAACCCGTACCCTAACCCTAACCCTAACCCTAACCCTAAACCAAACACTAACCCTAACCCTAACCCTAACCCTAACCCGTACCCTTATCCTTAACCTAAACTTAACCCTAACCCGTACCCTAACCCTTACCCTAAACCTAACCCTAACCCATACGCTAACCCTAACACTAACCCTAAACCTAACCCTAACCCGTACCCTAACCCTAACCCTAACCCTAACCCTAACCCGTAACCTAACCCTAACCCCTAACCCTAACCCTAACCCGTACCCTAAACCTAACCCTAACCCGTACCCTAACCCGTACCCTAACCCTAACCCTAACCCTAAACCTAACCCTAACCCCTAACCCTAACCCTAACCCGTACCCTAAACCTAACCCTAACCCGTACCCTAACCGTAACCCTAACCCTAACACTAACCCTAACCCTAACCCGTACCCTAAACCTAACCCTAACCCGTACCCTAACCCTAACCCGTACCCTAACCCTAACCCTAACCCGTACCCTAAACCTAATCCTAACCCTAACCCTAACCCTAAACTGTACCCTAACCCTAACCCGTACCCTAACACTAACCCTAACCCTAACCCTAACCCTAACCCTAACCCTAACCCGTACCCTTATCCTTAACCTAAACTTAACCCTAACCCGTACCCTAACCCTTACCCTAAACCTAACCCTAACCCATACGCTAACCCTAACACTAACCCTAAACCTAACCCTAACCCGTACCCTAACCCTAACCCTAACACTAACCCTAACCCGTAACCTAAACCTAACCCTAACCCATACCCTAACCCTAACCCGTACCCTCACCCTAACCCTCACCCTAACCCTAACCCGTACCCTAACCCGTACTCTAAACCTAACCCTAACCCTAACCCTAACCCTAACCCGCACCCTAACCCTAACACTAACCCTAACCCTCACCCGTACCCTAACCCTAACCCTAAACCTAACCCTAACCCTAACCCTAACCCGTACCCTAACCCTAACCCTAACCCTAACCGTAACCCTAACCCTAACCCCTAACACTAACCCTAACCCGTACCCTAAACCGTACCCTAACCCTCACCCTAACCCTAACCCTAACCCTCACCCCTAAACCCTAACCCTAACCCTAACCCTAACCCGTACCCTAATCCTAACTCGTACACTAACCCGTACCCTAACCCTAACCCTAACCCTAACCCTAACACCTAACCCCTAACCCTAACCCTAACCTTATCCCTAACCCTAACCCGTAGTTTAACACTAACACTAACCCTAACCCTAACCCTAACCCGTAGCCTAAACCTAAACCTTACCCTAACCCTAACCCTAACCCTTACCCTAACCCTCACACATAAACCTAACCCTAACTTGTACCCTAAACCTAACCCTAACCCTAACCCGTACCCTAACCCTAAACCTAACCCGTACCCAAACCCTAACCCTAACCAGTACCCTAAACCAAACCCTAACCCGTACCCTAACCCTAAACCATACCCTAACCCTAACCCTAAACCTAACCCTAACCCGTACCCTAACCCGTACCCTAACCCTAACCCGTACCCTAACCCTAACCCTAACCCTAACCCAAGCCTAACCGTAACCAGTACCTTAACCCTAACCCTAAACCGTACCCTAGCACGTACCCTAACCCTAACCCGTACCTTAACCCTAAACCGTACCCTAACCCTAACCCTAACCCTAACCCTAACCCGTACCCTAACCCTAACCATAACCCTTTCCTAAACCTAAACCTAACCCTAACCCTAAACCTAACCCTAACCCGTACCCTAACCCTAACCCGTACCCTAACCCGTACCCTAACCCTAACCCTAACCCTAACCCGTACCCTAACATTAACCCTAAACCTAACACTAACCCGTACCCTAACCCTAACCCGCACCCTAACCCGTACACTAACCCTAACACTAACCCTAACACTGACCACTAACCCCTAACCCTAACCCTAACCCTAACTCGTACCCTAACCCTAACCCTAACCCTAACCCTAACCCTAACCCTAACCCGTACCCTAACACTAACCCTAACCCGTACCCTAACCCTAACCCTAACACTAACCCTAACTCGTTGCTAAACCTAACCCTAAACCTAACCCTAGCCCTAACCCTAACCCGTACCCTAACCCTAACCATAACCCTAACCCTAACACGTACCCTAACCCTAACCCTAACCCGTACCCTAACCATAACGCTAACCCTAACTGTAACCCTAACCCGTACGCTAACACTAACACTAACCCTAACCCTAAACCTAACCCGTAACCTAACCCTAACCCTAACCCTAACCCTAACCCGTACCCTAACCCGTACCCTAAACCTAACCCTAGCCCGTACCCTAACCCTAACCCGTACCCTAACCCTAACCCTAAGCCTAACCCTAACCCTTACCCTAACCCGTACCCTAAACCTAACCCTATCTGTAACCCTAACCCGTACCCTAACCCTAACCCTAACCCTAAACCTAACCCTAACCCGTACCCTAACCCGTAACCTAACCCTAACCCTAACCCTAACCCTAACCCTAAACCGTACCCTAACCGGTACCCTAACCCTAACCCTAACCCGTACCCTAACCCTAACCCTAACACTAACCCTAACCCTAACCCGTATCCTAACCCTACCCTTAACACGTACCCTAACCCTAACCGTAACCCTAACCCTTTCCTAACCCTAACCCTAACCCTAACCCTAACACGTACCCTAACCCTAACTGTTACCGTAACCCTAACCCTAACCCCAAACCTAACCCTAACCCTAACCCGTACGCTAACCCTAACCCTAACCCTAACCCTAACACTAACCCATACCCTAACCCTAACCCGTACCCTAACCCTAACCCTTACCCTAATCCTAACCCTAACCCCTAACCCTAACCCTAACCCGTACCCTAACCCTAACCCTAATCCGTACCCTAACCCTAACCCGTACCCTAAACCTAATCCTAACCCTAACCCTAACCCTAAACCGTACCCTATCCCTAACCGGTACCCTAACCCTAACACGTAACCTAACCCATACCCTAACCCTAACACTAAACCTAAACCGTACCCTAACCCGTACCCTAACCCTAACCCTAACCCTAACCCGTACCATAACCCTTACCCTAAACCTAACCCTAAATTGTACCCTAACCCTAATCCTAACCCTAACCCTAATCCGTACCCTAACCCTAATCCTAACCCTAACCCTAACCCTAACCCCTAACCCCTAACCCTAAGCCTAACCTTAACCCTAAACCTAACGCGTACATTAACACTAACACTAACCCTAACCCTAACCCTAACCCGTACCCTAACCCTTACCCTAAACCTAACCCTACCCTGTAACCTAACCCTAATCCTAACCCTAACCCTAACCCGTACCCTAACCCTAAACCTAACCCTAACCCTAACCCCTAACCCCTAACCCTAACCCTAACCCTAAACCTAATCCTAACCGGTACATTAACACTAACACAAACCCTAACCCTAACCCTACCCCGTACCCTTACCCTAACCCTAAACCTAACCCGTACCCTAACCCGTAACCTAACCCTAACCCTAACCCGTACCCTAACCCTAATCCGTACCCTAACCCTAACCCTAACCCTAACCCGTACCCTAAACCTAACCCTAACCCTAACCCTAAACCTAACCCGTACCCTAAACCTAACCCTAACCCTAACACTAACCCGTACCCTAACCCTCACCCTAACCCTAACCCGTACCCTAACCCTCACCCTAACCCTAACCGTAACCCTAACCCGTACGCTAACACTAACACTAACCCTAACCCTAAACCTAACCCGTAACCTAACCCTAAACCTAACCCTAACCCTAACCCGTACCCTAAACCTAACCCTAGCCCGTACCCTAACCCTAACCCGTACCCTAACCCTAACCCTAAGCCTAACCCTAACTCTTACCCTAACCCGTACCCTAAACCTAACCCTATCTCTAACCCTAACCCGTACCCTAACCCTAACCCTAACCCTAACCCTAACCCTAACCCGTACCCTAACCCGTAACCTAACCCTAACCCTAACCCTAACCTTAACCCGTACCCTAACCAGTACCCAAACGCTAACCCTAACCCGTACCCTAACCCTAACCCTAACACTAACCCTAACCCTAACACGTACCCTTACCCTACACTTAACACGTACCCCAACCCTAACCCTAACCCTAACCCTAACCCTTTCCTAACCCTAACCCTAACCCTAACCCGAACCCTAACCCTAACACTAACCCATACCCTAACCCTAACCCGTACCCTAACCCTAACCCTTACCCTAATCCTAACCCTAACCCCTAACCCTAACCCTAACCCGTACCCTAACCCTAACCCTAATCCGTACCCTAACCCTAACCTGTACCCTAAACCTAATCCTAACCCTAACCCTAACCCTAACCCATACCCTAACCCTAACCGGTACCCTAACCCTAACACGTACCCTAACCCATACCCTAACCCTAACACTAAACGTAACCCGTACCCTAACCCGTACCCTAAACCTAACCCTAAATCTAACCCTAAACCTAACCCTAACCCGTACCCTAACCCTTACACTAAACCTAACCCTAACCTGTACCCTCACCCTAATCCTAACCCTAACCCTAACCCGTACCCTAACCCTAATCCTAACCCTAACCCTAACCCCTAACCCTTAACCCTAACCCTAACCCTAACCCTAAACCTAACCTGTACATTAACACTAACACTAACCCTAACCCTAACTCTAACCCGTACCCTAAACCTAAACCTTACCCTAACCCTAACCCTAACCCTTAACCTAACCCTAATCCCTAACCCTAACTCTAACTCGTACCCTAAACCTAACCCTAAACCTAACCCGTACCTTAACCCTAACCCTAACCGTAACCCGTACCCTAACCCTAACCCTAACTAGTACACTAACCCTAACCCTAACCCGTTCCCTAAACTTAACCCGTACCCTAACCCTAACCCGTACCCTAACCAGTACCCTAACCCGTACCCTAACCCTAACCCGTACCCTAACCCTAACCCTAACCCTAACCCAACCCTAACCATAACCCGTACCCTAAACCTAACCCTAACCCTAACCCAAGCCTAACCGTAACCCGACTCTAACCCTAACCCTAAACCGTACCCTAGCACGTACCCTAACCCTAACCCGTACCTTAACCCTAACCCGTACCCTAACCCTAACCCTAAACCTAACCCTAACCCGTACCCTAACCCTAACCCTAACCCTTTCCTAAACCTAACCCTAACCCTAACCCTAACCGGTACCCTAACCCTAACCCGTACCATAACCCGTACCCTAACCCTAACCCTAACCCTAACCCTAACCCGCACCTTAACTCGTACCCTAACCCTAACACTAACCCTAACCCTGACCACTAACCCCCAACCCTAAACCTAACCCTAACCCGTACCCTAACCCTAACCCTAACCCTAACCCTAACCCGTACCCTAACCCTAACCCTAACCCGTACCCTAACCCTAACCCTAACACTAACCATAACTCGTTGCTAAACCTAACCCTAACCCTAACCCTAGCCCTAACCCTAACCCGTACCCTAACCCTAACCATAACCCTAACCCTAACCCGTACCCTAACCCTAAACCTAACCCGTACCCTAACCCTAACCCTAACCCGTACCCTAACCCTAACCCTAACTCTAAACCTAAACCATACCCTAACCCGTACCCTAAACCTCACCCTAACCCGAACCCTTTTCTAACCCTACACCTAACCCTAACACTAACACTAACCCGTACCCTAACGCTAACCCGTACCCTAACCCTAACCATAACCCTAACAGTAACCCTAACCCGTACGCTAACACTAACACTAACCCTAACCCTAACCCTAACCCGTACCCTAACCCTAACCCTAACCCGTACCCTAACCCGTACCCTAACCCGTACCCTAACCCTAACCCTAACCCTAACCCTACCCTAAACCTAACCCGTACCCTATCCCTAACCCTAACCCGTACCCTAACACGTACCCTAACCCTAACCCGTACCTTAACCCTAAACCGTACCCTAACACTAACCCTAAACCTAACCCTAAACCGTACCCTAACCCTAACCCTAACCCTTTCCTAAACCTAACCCTAACCCTAACCCTAACCCGTACCCTAAACCTAACCCGTACCCTAACCCGTACCCTAACCCTAAACCTAACCCTAACCCGTACCCTAATGCTAACCCTAACCTTAACACTAACGCGTACCCTAACCCTAACCCGTACCCTAACCCGTACCCTAACCCTAACCCTAACCCTAAACCTAACCCTAACCCCTAACCCTAACCCTAACCCGTAACCTAAACCTAAACCTAACCCGTACCCTAACCCTAACCCTAACCCAAACCCTAACCCGTACCCTAACCCTAACCCTAAGCTTAACATTAACCCGTACCCTAACCCTAACCCGTACCCTAACCCGTACCCTAAACCTAACCCTAACCCTAAACCTAACCCTAACCCCTAACCCTAACCCTAACCCGTACCCTAAACCTAACCCTAACCCGTACCCTAACCCTAACCCTAACACTAACCCTTTGCTAACCCTAACACTAACCCTAACCCTAATCCTAACCCTAACGCTAACCCGTACCCTAACCCTAACCCTAACCCTAACCCTAACCCTAACCCGTATCCTAACCCTAACCCTAACCCTAACCCGTACCCTAACCCTAACCCTAACCCTAACCCTAACCCAAACTCGTACCCTAACCCGTACCATAACCCGTACCCTAAACCTAAACCGTACCCTAACCCGTACCCTAACCCTAAACCTAACCCTAACCTGTACCCTAAACCTGATCCTAACCCTAACCCTAACCCTAACCCGTACCCTAACCCTTACACTAAACCTAACCCTAACCCATACGCTAACCCTAACACTAACCCTAACCCTAACCCGTACCCTAACCCTAACCCGTACCCTAACAATAACCCTAACCCTAACCCGTACCCTAACCCTAACCCTAACCTATACCTTAACCCTAACCCTAACACTAACCCTAACCCTAACCCGTACCCTAACCCTAACCCTAATCCCACCCGTACCCTAACGCTAACCCTAACCCTAAACCTAACCCTAACCCGTACACTAACCCTAACACTAACCCTAACCCTAACCCGTACCCTAACCCTAACCCTAATCCCAACCCGTACCCTAACGCTAACCCTAACCCTAAACCTAACCCTAACCCGTACCCTAACCCTAACCCTAACCCTAACCTGTACCCTAAACCTGATCCTAACCCTAACCCTAACCCTAACCCTAACCCTAACCGGTACCCTAACCCTAAAACGTACCCTAACCCGTACCCTAACCCTAACCCTAACCCGTACCCTAAACCTAACCCTAACACTAACCCTAACCCTATCCCGTACCCTAACCCTTACCCTAAACATAACCCTAACCCGTACCCTAACCCTAATCCTAACTCTAACACTAACCCTTTCCCTAACCTGTACCCTAACCCTAACCCTAAAACTAACTCGTACCCTAACCCGTACCCTAACCCTAACACTAACCCTAACCCTAAACCGTACTCTAAACCTAACCCTAACTTTTACCCTAACCCTAACCCGTACCCTAACCCTAAACCTAACCCTAAACCTAACCCTAAACCGTACCCTAAACCTAACCCTAACTGTAACCCTAACCCATACCCTAAACTTAACCCTAACCCGTACCCTAACCCGTAACCTAACCCGTACCCTAACCCGTACCCTAACACTAACCCTAACCCTAACCCGTACCCTAACCCTACCCTTAACCAGTAGCCTAACCCTAACCCTAACCCTAACCCTTTCCTAACCCTAACCCTAACCCTAACCCGTACCCTAACCCGTACCCTAACCCTAACCCATACCCTAACCCTAACCCTAACCCTAAACCAAACCCTAACCCTAACCCGTACGCTAACCCTAACACTAACCCGTACCCTAACCCTAACCGGTACCCTAACCCTAACACGTACCCTAACCCGTACCCTAACCCTAACCCTAACCCTAACCCTAACCTGTACCATAAACCTAACCCTAACCCTAACCCTAACCCGCACCCTAAAACTTACACTAAACCTAACCCTAACCCGTACGCTAACCCTAACACTAACCCTAACCCTAACCCGTACCCTAACCGTAACCCTAACCTTAACACTAACCCTAACCCTAACCCTAACCCGTACCCTAAACCTAACCCTAACCCGTACCCTAACCCTAACCCGTACCCTAACCCTAACCCTAACGCGTACCCTAAACCTAACCCTAACCCTAACCCTAACAATAACCCGTACCCTAACCCTAAACCTAACCCTAATCTGTACCCTAAACCTAACCGTAAACCTAAACCTAACCCGTACCCTAAACCTAATCCTAACCCTAACCCTAACCCTTACCCTAACCCGTACCCTAATCCTAACTCGTACACTAACCCGTACCGTAACCCTAACCCTAACCCTAACACCTAACCCCTAACCCTAACCCTAACCTTATCCCTAACCCTAACCCGTAGTTTAACACTAACACTAACCCTAACCCTAACCCTAACCCGTAGCCTAAACCTAAACCTTACCCTAACCCTAACCCTAACACTTACCCTAACCCTCACCCCTAAACCTAACCCTAACCTGTACCCTAAACCTAACCCTAACCCTAACCCGTACCCTAACCCTAACCCTAACCCTAACCCGTACCCAAACCCTAACCCTAACCAGTACCCTAAACCAAACCCTAACCCGTACCCTAACCCTAAACCATACCCTAACCCTAACCCTAAACCTAACCCTAACCCGTACCCTAACCCGTACCCTAACCCTAACCCGTACCCTAACCCTAACCCTAACCCTAACCCAAGCATAACCGTAACCAGTACCTTAACCCTAACCCTAAACCGTACCCTAGCACGTACCCTAACACTAACCCGTACCTTAACCCTAAACCGTACCCTAACCCTAACCCTAACCCTAACCCTAACCCGTACCCTAACCCTAAACATAACCCTTTCCTAAACCTAACCCTAACCCTAAACCTAACCCGTACCCTAACCCTAAACCGTACCCTAACCCGTACCCTAACCCTAACCCGTACCCTAACCCTAACCCTAACACTAACCCTAACCCTAACACTAACCCGTACCCTAACCCTAACCCTAACCCTAACCCATACCCTAACCCTAACCCTAACACTAACCCTAACTCGTTCCTAAACCTAACCCTAAACCTAACCCTAGCCCTAACCCTAACCCGTACCCTAACCCTAACCATAAACCTATCCCTAACACGTACCCTAACCCTAAACCTAACCCGTACCCTAACCCTAACCCTAACCCGTACCCTAACCCTAACCCGTACCCTAACCATAACGCTAACCCTAACCATAACCCTAACCCGTACGCTAACACTAACACTAACCCTAACCCTAAACCTCACCCGTACCCTAACCCTAACCCTAACCCGTACACTAACCCGTACCCTAAACCTAACCCTAGCCCGTACCCTAACCCTAACCCGTACCCTAACCCTAACCCTAAGCCTAACCCTAACCCTTACCCTAACCCGTACCCTAAACCTAACCCTATCTGTAACCCTAACCCGTACCCTAACCCTAACCCTAACCCTAAACCTAACCCTAACCCGTACCCTAACCCGTAACCTAAACCTAACCCTAACTCTAACCCTAACACTAACCCTAACCCGTACCCTAACCGGTACCCTAACCCTAACCCTAACCCGTACCCTAACCCTAACCCTAACACTAACCCTAACCCTAACCCGTACCCTAACGCTACCCTTAACACGTACACTAACCCTAACCCTAACCCTAACCCTAACCCTTTCCTAACCCTAACCCTAACCCTAACCCTAACCCTAACCCGTACCCTAACCCTAACTGTTACCGTAACCCTAACCCTAAACCTAAACCTAACCCTAACCCTAACCCGTACGCTAACCCTAACCCTAACCCTAACCCTAACACTAACCCATACCCTAACCCTAACCCGTACCCTAACCCTAACCCTTACCCTAATCCTAACCCTAAACCCTAACCCTAACCCTAACCCGTACCCTAACCCTAACCCTAATCCGTACCCTAACCCTAACCCGTACCCTAAACCTAATCCTAACCCTAACCCTAACCCTAAACCGTACCCTATCCCTAACCGGTACCCTAACCCTAACACGTACCCTAACCCATACCCTAACCCTAACACTAAACCTAAACCGTACCCTAACCCGTACCCTAACCCTAACCCTAACCCTAACCCGTACCATAACCCTTACCCTAAACCTAACCCTAACCTGTACCCTAACCCTATTCCTAACCCTAACCCTAATCCGTACCCTAACCCTAATCCTAACCCTAACCCTAACCCCTAACCCCTAACCCAAAGCCTAACCCTAAACCTAAACCTAACGCGTACATTAACACTAACACTAACCCTAACCCTAACCCTAACCCGTACCCTAACCCTTACCCTAAACCTAACCCTAACCTGTAACCTAACCCTAATCCTAACCCTAACCCTAACCCGTACCCTAAACCTAATCCTAACCCTAACCCTAACCCTAAACCGTACCCTATCCCTAACCGGTACCCTAACCCTAACACGTACCCTAACCCATACCCTAACCCTAACACTAAACCTAAACCGTACCCTAACCCGTACCCTAACCCTAACCCTAACCCTAACCCGTACCATAACCCTTACCCTAAACCTAACCCTAACCTGTACCCTAACCCTAATCCTAACCCTAACCCTAATCCGTAACCTAACCCTAATCCTAACCCTAACCCTAACCCCTAACCCCTAACCCTAAGCCTAACCCTAAACCTAAACCTAACGCGTACATTAACACTAACACTAACCCTAACCCTAACCCTAACCCGTACCCTAACCCTTACCCTAAACCTAACCCTAACCTGTAACCTAACCCTAATCCTAACCCTAACCCTAACCCGTACACTAACCCTAAACCTAACCCTAACCCTAACCCCTAACCCCTAACCCTAACCCTAACCCTAACCCTAATCCTAACCCGTACATTAACACTAACACTAACCCTAACCCTAACCCTACCCCGTACCCTTACCCTAACCCTAAACCTAACCCGTTCCCTAACCCGTACCCTAACCCTAACCCTAACCCGTACCCTAACCCTAATCCGTACCCTAACCCTAACCCTAACCCTAACCCGTACCCTAAACCTAACCCTAACCCTAACCCTAAACCTAACCCGTACCCTAAACCTAACCCTAACCCTAACCCTAACACTAACCCGTACCCTAACCCTAACCCTAACCCTAAACGTAATCCGCACCCTAACCCTAAACCTAACCCTAATCCTAACCCTAACCCCTAACACTAACCCTAACCCGTACCCTAACCCTAACCCTAACCCGTACCCTAAACCTAACCCTAACACTAACCCTAACCCTAACCCGTACCCTAACCCTAACCTTAAACCGTACCCTAACCCTAACCCTAACCCTAACCCTTTCCTAACCCTAACCCTAACCCTAAACCTAACCCTAACACTAACCCGTACCCTATCCCTAACCCGTACCCTAACCCTAAACCTAACCCTAAACGTAACCCTAACCCTAACCCGTACGCTAACCCTAACCCTAACCCTAACACTAACCCTAACCCGTACCCTAACCCTAACCCGTACCCTAACCCTAACCCTAACCCTAATCCTAACCCTAACCCCTAACCCTGACCCTAAACCGTACCCTAACCCTAACCCTAACCCGTACCCTAACCCTAACCCGTACCCTAAACCTAATCCTAACCCTAACCCTAACCCTAAACTGTACCTAACCCTAACCCGTACCCTAACACTAACCCTAACCCTAACCCTAACCCTAACCCTAACCCGTACCCTTATCCTTAACCTAAACTTAACCCTAACCCGTACCCTAACCCTTACCCTAAACCTAACCCTAACCCGTACGCTAACCCTAACACTAACCCTAACCCTAACCCTAACCCGTACCCTAACCCTAACCCTAACCCTAACCCTAACCCTAACCCTAACCCGTAACCTAAACCTAAACCTAACCCATACCCTAACCCTAACCCGTACCCTAACCCTTACCCTAAACCTAACCCTAACCTTTACCCTAACCCTAATCCTAACCCTAACCCGAACCCGTACCCTAAACCTAACCCTAACCCGTACCCTAACCCTAACACTAACCCTAAACCTAAACCTAACCCTAACCCGTACCCTAACCCTAACCCGTACCCTAACCCTAACCCAAACCCGTACCCTAACCCTAACCCTAACCCGTACCCTAACCCTAACCCTAAACCGAACCCTAACCCTAACCCTAACCCTTACCCGTACCCTAACCCTAACCCGTACCTAACCCTAAACCTAACCCGTACCCTAACCCTAACCCTAACCCGTACTCTAACCCGTACCCTAACCCTAACCCGTACCCTAACACTAACACTAACCCTAACCCTAACCCTAACCCGTACCCTAACCCTAACACCTACCCTAACCCTAAACCTAACCCGTACCCTAAACCTACCCTAAACCTAACCCTAACCCGTACACTAACCGTAACCCTAACCGTACCCTAACCCTAACCCTAACCCGTACTCTAACCCGTACCCTAACCCTAACCCGTACCCTAACCCGTACCCTAACCCTAACCCTAACCCTAAACCGTACCCTAACACTAACCCTAACGCTAACCCTAACACTAACACGTACCCTAACCCTAAACCGTACCCTAACCCGTACCCTAACCCTAACACTAACCCTAACCCTAACCCCTAACCCCTAACCCTAATCCTAACCCTAACCATAACCCGTAACCTAACCCTAACCCTAACCCTAACCCTAACACGTACCCTAAACCTAAACCTATCCCGTACCTTAACCCTAACTCTAACACTAATCCCTAACCCATAACCCTAAGCCTAAACCTAACCTTAACCCGTACGCTAACCCTAACCCTAAACCTAACCCTAACCCTAACCCGTACCCTAACCCCAAACCGTACCCTAACCCTAACCCTGAACCTAACACTAACCCTAACCCTTAACACTAAACCTTACCCGTACCCTAAACCTAACCCTAACCCTAAACCTAAACCGTACCCTAACCCTAACCCTAACCCTAACCCGTACCCTAACCCGTACCCTAACCCTAACCCTAACCCTAACCCTAACCCGTACCCAAACCCTAACACTCACCCTAACTCTTACCCTAAACCGTACCCTAACCCTAACCCTAACCCTAACTCCTAATCCCTAACCCTAAGCCTAACCCTAACCCTAACACGTACCCTAACCCTAACACTAACCCTAACCCGTACCCTAAACCTAACCCATACCCGTACCCGTACCCGTACCCTAACACTAACCCGTAACCTAACCCGTACCCTAACCCTAACCCGTACCCTAACCCTAACCCGTAACCTAAACTTAACCCTAACCCTAACCCGAACCCTAACCCTAACCCTAACCCTTTCCTAACCCTAACCCATACCCTAACCTTAACCCTAACCCGAACCCTAATCCGGACCCTAACACTAACCCGTACCCTAAGCCTAACCCTAACCCTAACCCGTACCCTAAACCTATTCCTAACCCTCACCCTAAAATTAACCCGTACCCTAACCCTAACTTGTACCCTAACCCGTAACCTAACCCTAACCCTAACCCTGAACCTAACCCCTAACCCCTAACCCTAACCCTAACCCTAACCCTAAATCTAACCCGGCCCCAACCCTAACCCTAAACCTAACCGTATCCTAACCCTAATCCTAACCCGTACCCTAACCCTAACCCTAACCCTAAACCGTACCCTAACCCTAACCCGTACCCTAACCCTAACCCTAACCCGTACCTTAACCCTAACCCGTACCCTAACCCTAACCCTAAACCGTACCCTAAACCGTACCCTAACCCTAACCCGTACCCTAACCCTAACCCGTACCCTAACCCTAACCCTAACCCTAACCCGTACCCTAACCCTAACCCTAACCTAACCCGGACCCTAACCCGTAACCTAAACCGTACCCTAACCCTAACCCTAACCCTAACACTAACACTAACCCTAACCCCTAACCCCTAACCCTAATCCTAACCCTAACCATAACCCGTACCCTAACCCTAACCCTAACCCTAACCCTAACACGTACCCTAACCCTAAACCTAACCCGTACCTTAACCCTAACTCTAACCCTAATCCCTAACACCTAACCCTAAGCCTAACCCTAACCTTAACCCGTACGCTAACCCTAACCCTAACCCTAACCCTAACCAGTACCCTAACCCTAAACCGTACCCTAACCCTAACCCTAAACCTAACACTAACCCTAACCCTTAACACTAAAACTTACCTGTACCCTAACCCTAACCCTAACCCTAAACCTAACCCGTACCCTAACCCTAACCCTAACCCTAACCCGTACCCTAACCCGTACCCTAACCCTAACCCTAACCCTAACCCTAACCTGTACCCAAACCCTAACACTCACCATAACTCTTACCCTAAACCGTACCCTAACCCTAACCCTAACCCTAACCCCTAATCCCTAACCCTAACCCTAACCCTAACCGTAACACGTACCCTAACCCTAACACTAACCCTAACCCGTAACCAAAACCTAACCCATACCCGTACCCGTACCCAAACCCTAACACTAACCCGTAACCTAACCCGTACCCTAACCCTAACCCGTACCCTAACCCTAACCCGTAACCTAAACTTAACCCTAACCCTAACCCGAACCCTAACCCTAACCCTAACCCTTTCCTAACCCTAACCCATACCCTAACCTTAACCCTAACCCGTACCCTAAACCTAACCCTAACCCTTACCCTAAAATTAACCCGTACCCTAACTCTAACCTGTACCCTATCCCGTATCCTAACCCTAACCCTAACCCGTACCCTAACCCTAACCCTAACCCTAAACCGTACCATAACCCTAACCCGTACCCTAACCCTAACCCTAACCCGTACCCTAACCCTAACCCGTACACTAACCCTAACCCTAACCTGTACCCTAACCCTAACGCTAAACCTAAACCGTACCCTAACCAACACCCTAATTCTAACCCTAACACTAACCCTAAAACTAACCTCTAACCCTAAAACTAACCCTAACCCTAACCCTAACCCGTACCCTAACCCTAACCCAAACCCGTACCCTAACCCTAACCCTAACCCTAACCCAAACCCGTACCCTAACCCTAACCCTAACACTAACCCTAACCCTAACCCGTACCCTAAACCTAACCCTAACCCTAACGCTAACCCGTACCCTTAACCTAACCCTAACCCTAACCCTAAACCTAACCCATACCCTAACCCGTATCCTAACACTAACCCTAACTCTAAACCTAACCCGTACCCTAACCCTAACCCTAACCCTAACACTAACCCTAACCCGTACCTTAACCCTAACCCCTAACCCTAACCCTAACCCTAAACCTAACCCCTAACCCTACAACTAACCCGTACCCTAACCCTAACCCTAACCCGTACCCGTACCCTAACCCTAACCCGTGCCCTAACCCGTACCCTAACCCTAACCCGTACCCTAACCCTAACCCGTACCCTCACCCTAACCCTAACCCGTACCCTAACCCTAACCGTTACCTAACCCTAACCCTAAACCTAACCCTAACCCTAACCCTAACCCTAACCCGTACCCTAACCCGACCATAACCCTAAACCGTACCCTAAACCTAACCCTAACCCTAACCCTAACCCGTACCCTAACCCGTACCCTAACCCTAACTCGTACCCTAAACCTAACCCGTAACCTAACCCGTACCCTAAACCTAACCCTAACACTAACCCTAACACTAACCCGTACTCTAACCCTAAACCGTACCCTAAACCGTACCCTAACCCTACACTAAACCTAACCCTAACCCTAACCCTTAAACCCTAACCCTAACCCTAACCCGTACCCTAACCCGTACCCTAACCCTAACCCTAACCCTAAACCTAAACCGTACCCTAATCCTAACCCTAACCCGTACCCTAACCCTAACCCTAACCCTAACCCCTAACCCCTAACCCTATACCTAACCCTAACCCTAAACCGTACGCTAACCCTAACCCTAACCCTAACCCTAACCAGTACCCTAAACCTAACCCATACCCTAAGCCTAACCCTAACCCTAACCCTAACCCTAAACCCTAACCCTAACCCGTACCCTAACCCTAACCCTAACCCTAACCCGTACCCTAACCCGTACCCTAACCCGTACCCTAACCCTAACCCTAACCCTAAACCTAACCTGTATCCAAACCCTAACCCTAACCCTAATCCTAACCCCAACCCGTACCCTAACCCTAACCCTAACCCGTACCCCAACCCGTACCCTAACCTTAACCCTAACCCTAACCCGTACCCTAACCCGTAACCTAACCCGTACCCTAACCCTAAACCTAACCCGTACCCTAACCCTAACCCTAACACTAACACTAACCCTAACCCGTACCCTAACCCTAACCCTAACCCTAACTCTAACACTAACCCCTAAACCCTAAACCTAACCCTAAACCTAACCTTAACCCTAACCCTAACCCGTAACCTAACCCTAACCCTAACCCTAACCCTAACCCGTAACCCCTAACCCTAACCCTAAACTTAACCCTAACCCTAACCCCTAACTCCTAACCCTAACCCTAAACCTAACCCTAACCCTAACCCGTACCCTAACCCTAACCCTAACCCTAACCGTAACACGTACCCTAACCCTAACCCTAACCCGAACCCTAACCCTAACCCTAACCCGTACCCTAACCCTAACACTAACCCTAACCCTAACCCTAACCCTAACCCCTATAACCTAACCCTAACACTAATCCCAACACTAAACCTAACCCGTACATTAACCCTAAACCTAACCCTAACCCAAACCCTAACCCTAACCCGTACCCTAACCCGTACCCTAACCCTAACCCGTACCCTAACCCTAACCCTAACCCTAAACCAAACCCTAACCCTAACCCGTACGCTAAACTTAACACTAACCCGTACCCTAACCCTAACCGGTACCCTAACCCTAACACGTACCCTAACCCGTACCCTAACCCTAACCCTAACCCTAACCCTAACCTGTACCATAAACCTAACCCTAACCCTAACCCTAACCCGCACCCTAAAACTTACACTAAACCTAACCCTAACCCGTACGCTAACCCTAACACTAACCCTAACCCTAACCCGTACCATAACCGTAACCCTAACCTTAACACTAACCCTAACCCTAACCCTAACCCGTACCCTAAACCTAACCCTAACCAGTACCCTAACCCTAACCCGTACCCTAACCCTAACCCTAACGCGTACCCTAAACCTAACCCTAACCCTAACCCTAACACTAACCCGTACCCTAACCCTAAACCTAACCCTAATCTGTACCCTAAACCTAACCGTAAACCTAACCCTAACCCGTACCATAACCTAACCCTAACCCTAACCCTAACGCGTACCCTAAACCTAACCCTAACCCTAACCCTAACACTAACCCGTACCCTAACCCGTACCCTAAACCTAACCCGTACCCTAAACCTAATCCTAACCCTAACCCTAACCCTAACCCGTACCCTAACCCGTACCCTAACCCTAACCCGTACCCTAACCCTAACCCTAACCCTAAACCAAACACTAACCCTAACCCTAACCCTAACCCTAACTCTAACACGTACCCTTATCCTTAACCTAAACTTAACCCTAACCCGTACCCTAACCCTTACCCTAAAACTAACCCTAACCCATACGCTAACCCTAACACTAACCCTAAACCTAACCCTAACCCGTACCCTAACCCTAACCCTAACCCTAACCCTAACCCGTAACCTAAACCTAACCCTAACCCATACCCTAACCCTAACCCGTACCCTAACCCTAACCCTCACTCTAACCCTAACCCTAACCCTAACCCGTACCCTAAACTTAACCCTAACCCTAACCCTAACCCTAACCCGCACCCTAACCCTAACACTAACCCTAACCCTCACCCGTACCCTAACCCTAACCCTAACCCTAACCCTAACCCTAACCCTAACCCGTACCCTAACCCTAACCCTAACCGTAACCCTAACCCTAACCCCTAACCCTAACCCTAACCCGTACCCTAAACCGTACCCTAACCCTCACCCTAACCCTAACCCTAACCCTAACCCCTAAACCCTAACCCTAACCCTAACCCTAACCCGTACCCTAAACCTAAACCTAACCCTAACCCAAACCCTAACCCTAACCCGTACCCTAACCCTAACCCTAACCCGTACCCTAACCCTAACCCTAACCCTAACCCTAACCCTTTCCTAATCCTAACCCTAACCCTAAACCTAACCCTTACCCTAACCCGTACCCTACCGTAACCCGTACCCTAACCCTAACCCTAAACCTAACCCTACCCCTAACCCTTTGCTAACACTAACCCTAACCCTAACCCTAACCCTAACCCGTATACTAAACCTAACCCTAACCCTAACACTAACCCTAACCCGTACTCTAACCCTAAACCTAACCCCTACCCTAACCCTAACCCGTACCCTAACACGTACCCTAACCCTAACCCATACCTTAACCCAAACCCGTACCCTAACCCTAACCCTAACCCGTACCCTAACCCTAACCCGTACCCTAACCCTAACCCTAACCCGTACCCTAACCCTAAAACTAACCCGTACCCTAACCCTAACCCTAACCCGTACCCTAACACGTACCCTAACCCTAACCCGTACCTTAACCCAAACCCTTACCCTAACCCTAACCCTAACCCGTACCCTAACCCTAAACCGTACCCTAACCCTAACCCTAACCCGTACCCTAACCTAACCCTAACCCTAACCCATACCCTAACCCTAACCCTAACCATAACCCTAACCCTAACCCTTCCTAACTCTAACCCTAACCCTAACCCTAACCCTAACCCGTACCCTAAACCTAACCCTAACCCTAACCCTAACCCTAACCCGTACGCTAACCCTAACACTAACCCTAACCCTAACCCGAACCCGTAACCTAACCCTAACCCTAACCCTAACCCTAACCCTAACCCAAACCCAAACCCGTACCCTAACCCTAACCCTAACCCGTACCCTAACCCTAAACCGTACTCTAACCCTAACCCTAACCCTAACCCTAACCCGTACTCTAAACCTAACCCTAACCCTTACCCTAAACCTAACCCGTACCCTAACACTAACCCTAACCCTAAACCTAACGCTAAACAATACCCTAACCCTAACCCTAACCGTAAACCTAACCCGTACCCTAACCTAAACCCTAACCCGTACCCTAAACCGTATCCTAACCCGTACCCTAACACTAACCCGAACCCTAACCCATACCCTAACACTATTCTTAACCCGTACCCTAACCCTAACTCTAACCCGTACCCTAACCCTAACCCGTACCCTAACCCTAACCCGTACCCTAAACCTAATCCTAACCCTAACCCTAACCCTAACCTGTACCCTAACTCTAACCCGTACCCTAACCCTAACCCTAACACTAACACCTAACCCTAACCCTAACCTGTACCCTAACCCTAACCGGTACCCTAACCCTAACACCTACCCTAACCCGTAACCTAACCCTAACCCTAACCCTAACCTGTACCCTAAACCTGACCCTAATCCTAACCCTAACCCTAACCCGTACCCTAACCCTTACCCTCAACCTAACCCTAACCCGTACGCTAACCCTAACACTAACCCTAACCCTAACCCGTACCCTAACCCTAACCCTAACCCTAACACTAACCCTAACCCTAACCCGTACCCTAACCCTAACCCTAAACCTAACACTTTCCTAACCCTAACCCTAACCCTAACCCTAACCCTAACCAGTACCCTAAACCTAACCCGTACCCTAACCCTAACCCTAACCCTTAACCTAACCCTAACCCTAAACCATACGCTAACCCTAACCCTAAACCGTACCCTAAACCTAACCAGTACCCTAACCCTAACACGTACCCTAACCCGTACCCTAACCCTAAACCTAACCCTAACCCTAACCTGTACCATAAACCTAACCCTAACCCTAACCCTAACCCGCACCCTAAACCTTACCCTAAACCTAACCCTAACCCGTACGCTAACCCTAACACTAACCCTAACCCTAACCCTAAACCTAACCCTAACGCGTACCCTAAACCTAACCCTAACCCTAACCCTAACACTAACCCGTACCCTAACCCTAAACCTAACCCTAACCCGTACCCTAACCCTAACCCTAACCCTAACCCTAACCCGTACCCTAAACCTAACCCTAACGTTAACCCTAACCCTAACGCGTACCCTAAACCTAACCCTAACTCTAACCCTAACACTAACCCGTACCCTAACCCTAAACCTAACCCTAACCCGTACCCTAACCCTAACCCTAATCCTAACCCTAACCCCTAACCCTAACCCTAACCCGTACGCTAACCCTAACACTAACCCTAAACCTAACCCTAACACTAACCCTAACTCTTTGCTAACCCTAACCCTAACCGTAACCCTAGCCCTAAACCTAACCCGTACCGTAACCCTAACCCTTACCCTAACCCTAACCCTAACCCGTACCCTAAGCCTAACCCTAACCCGTACCCTAAACCTAACCCTAACTCATACCCTAACCCTAACCCTAACCCTAACCCTAACCCTAACCCATACCTTAACCCGAACCCTAACCCTAACCCTAACCCTAACCCTTTCCTAACCCTAACCCTAACCCTTACCTTAACCCTAACCCTAACCCGTACGCTAACCCTAACACTAACCCTAATCCTAAACCTAACCCTAACCCGTACCCTAACACTAACCCTAACCCTAACCCTATCCCTAACCCATACCCTAAACCTAACCCTAACCCTAACCCTAACCCGTACTCTAAACCTAAACCTAACCCTTACCCTAACCCTAACACCTACCCTAACCCTGACCCTAAACCTAACCCTAAACCGTACCCTAACCCTCACCCTAACCCTAACCCTAACCTGTACCCTAACCTTAACCCTAACCCGTACCCTAACCCGTAACCTAACCCGTAACCTAACCCGTACCCTAACACTAACCCTAACCCTAACCCGTACCCTAAACCTACCCTTAACCCGCACCCTAACCCTAACCCTAACCCTAACCGTTTCCTAACCCTAACCCTAACCCTAACCCTAACCCTAACCCGTACCCTAACCCTAACCCGTACCCTAACCCTAAACCTAACCCAAAACCTAACCCTAACCCTAACATGTACGCTAACCCTAACCCTAACCCTAACCCTAACCCGTACCCTAACCATAACCCGTACCCTAACCCTAACCCTAACCCTAATCCTAACCCTAACCCCTAACCCTAACCCTAACCCGTACCCTAACCCTAACCCTAATCCGTACCCTAACCCTAACCCGTACCCTAAACCTAAACCTAACCCTAACCTGTACCCTAACCCTAACCCGTACCCTAACCCTAACCCTAACCCCTAGCCCTAACCCTAACCCGTACCCTAACCCTAACCGGTACCCTAACCCTAACACGTACCTTAACCCGTACCCTAACACTAACCCTAACCCTAACCTGTACCCTAAACCTAACCCTAACCCTAACCGTAACCCTCACCCCTACCCTAACCCTTACCCTAAACCTACCCTAACCCGTAAGCTAACCCTAACACTAACCCTAACCCTTACCCGTACCCTAACCCTAAACCTAACCCTAACCCTAACCCTAACCCTAACACTAACCCTAACCCTAAACCGTACCCTAAACCTAACCCTAACCCGTACTCTAACCCTAACCCGTACCCTAAACCTAACCCTAACCCTAACCCTAACCCGTACCCTAAACCTATCCCTAACCCTAACCCTAACCCTAACCCCGTACCCTAACCCTAACCCTAACCCTACCCGTAACCCGCACCCTAAACCTAACCCTAACCCTAATCCTAACCCTAACCCCTAACACTAACCCTAACCCGTACCCTAACCCTAACCCTAACCCGTACCCTAAACCTAACCCTAACCCTAACCCGTACGCTAACCCTAACCCTAACCCTAACACTAACCCTAACCCGTACCCTAACCCTAACCCGTACCCTAACCCTAACACTAACCCTAATCCTAACCCTAACCCCTAACCCTAACCCTAACCCGTACCCTAACCTTAACCCTAACCCGTACCCTAACCCTAACCCGTACCCTAAACCTAATCCTAACCCTAACCCTAACCCTAAACTGTACCCTAACCCTAACCCGTACCCTAACACTAACCCTAACCCTAACCCTAACCCTAACCCTTACCCTTATCCTTAACCTAAACTTAACCCTAACCCGTACCCTAACCCTTACCCTAAACCTAACCCTAACCCGTACGCTAACCCTAACACTAACCCTAACCCTAACACTAACCGGTACCCTAACCCTAACCCTAACCCTAACCCTAACCCGTAACCTAAACCTAACCCTAACCCATAACCTAACCCTCACCCGTACCCTAACCCTAACCCTCACACTAACCCTAACTCTAACCCTAACCCGTACCCTAAACCTAACCCTAAACCTAACCCTAAACCGCACCCTAACCCTAACACTAACCCTAACCCTCACCCGTACCCAAACCCTAAACCTAACCCTAACCCTAACCCGTACCCTAACCCTCACCCTAATCCTAATCCTAACCCTAACCCCTAACCCTAACCCTAACCCGTACCCTAACCCTAAACCTAACCCGTACCCTAACCCTAACCCTAACACTAACCCTACCCTAACCCGTACCCTAACCCTAACCTTAACCCGTACCGTAACCCTAACCCTAACCCTGACCCTAACTCTTTCCTAACACTAACCCTAACCCTAAACCTAACCCTAACCCTAACCCGTTCCCTAACCCTAACCCGTACCCTAACCCTAAACCTAACCCCTAACCCTAACCCTAACCCGTACCCTAACCCTAACCATAACCCGAATCCTAACCCTAACCGGTACCCTACCCCTAACACGTACCCTAACCCGTACCCTAACCCTAACCCTAACCCTAAACCTAACCCTAACCCGTACCCTAAACCTAACCCTAACCCTAACCCTAACCCTAACCCTAAACAGTACCCTAACCTTTACCCTAAACCTAACCCTAACCCGTACCCTAAACCTAATCCTAACCCTAACCCTAACCCTTACCCTAACCCGTACCCTAATCCTAACTCGTACACTAACCCGTACCGTAACCCTAACCCTAACCCTAACACCTAAACCCTAACCCTAACCCTAACCTTATCCCTAACCCTAACCCGTAGTTTAACACTAACACTAACCCTAACCCTAACCCTAACCCGTAGCCTAAACCTAAACCTTACCCTAACCCTAACCCTAACACTTACCCTAACCCTCACCCCTAAACCTAACCCTAACCTGTACCCTAAACCTAACCCTAACCGTAACCCGTACCCTAACCCTAACCCTAACCCTAACCCGTACCCAAACCCCAACCCTAACCAGTACCCTAAACCAAACCCTAACCCGTACCCTAACCCTAAACCATACCCTAACCCTAACCCTAAACCTAACCCTAACCCGTACCCTAACCCGTACCCTAACCCTAACCCGTACCCTAACCCTAACCCTAACCCTAACCCAAGCCTAACCGTAACCAGTACCTTAACCCTAACCCTAAACCGTACCCTAGCACGTACCCTAACCCTAACCCGTACCTTAACCCTAAACCGTACCCTAACCCTAACCCTAACCCTAACCCGTACCCTAACCCTAACCATAACCCTTTCCTAAACCTAACCCTAACCCTAACCCTAACCCGTACCCTAACCCTAACCCGTACCCTAACCCGTACCCTAACCCTAACCCGTACCCTAACCCTAACCCTAACACTAACCCTAACCCTAACACTAACCCGTACCCTAAACCTAACCCTAACCCTAACCCGTACCCTAACCCTAACCCTAACACTAACCCTAACTCGTTGCTAAACCTAACCCTAAACCTAACCCTAGTCCTAACCCTAACCCGTACCCTAACCCTAACCATAAACCTATCCCTAACACGTACCCTAACCCTAAACCTAACCCGTACCCTAACCCTAACCCTAACCCGTACCCTAACCCTAACCCTAAGCCTAACCCTAACCCTTACCCTAACCCGTACCCTAAACCTAACCCTATCTGTAACCCTAACCCGTACCCTAACCCTAACCCTAAACCTAACCCTAACCCGTACCCTAACCCGTAACCTAAACCTAACCCTAACCCTAACCCTAACACTAACCCTAAACCGTACCCTAACCGGTACCCTAACCCTAAGCCTAACCCGTACCCTAACCCTAACCCTAACACTAACCCTAACCCTAACCCGTACCCTAACGCTACCCTTAACACGTACACTAACCCTAACCCTAACCCTAACCCTAACCCTTTCCTAACCTTAACCCTAACCCTAACCCTAACCCTAACCCGTACCCTAACCCTAACTGTTACCGTAACCCTAACCCTAACCCTAAACCTAACCCTAACCCTAACCCGTACGCTAACCCTAACACTAACCCTAACCCTAACACTAACCCATACCCTAACCCTAACCCGTACCCTAACCCTAAACCTTACCCTAATCCTAACCCTAAACCCTAACCCTAACCCTAACCCGTACCCTAACCCTAACCCTAATCCGTACCCTAACCCTAACCCGTACCCTAAACCTAATCCTAACCCTAACCCTAACCCTAAACCGTACCCTATCCCTAACCGGTACCCTAACCCTAACACGTACCCTAACCCATACCCTAACCCTAACACTAAACCTAAACCGTACCCTAACCCGTACACTAACCCTAACCCTAACGCTAACCCGTACCATAACCCTTACCCTAAACCTAACCCTAACCTGTACCCTAACCCTAATCCTAACCCTAACCCTAATCCGTACCCTAACCCTAATCCTAACCCTAACCCTAACCCCTAACCCCTAACCCTAAGCCTAACCCTAAACCTAAACCTAACGCGTACATTAACACTAACACTAACCCTAACCCTAACCCTAACCCGTACCCTAACCCTTACCCTAATCCTAACCCTAACCTGTAACCTAACCCTAATCCTAACCCTAACCCTAACCCGTACCCTAACCCTAAACCTAACCCTAACCCTAACCCCTAACCCCTAACCCTAACCCTAACCCTAACCCTAATCCTAACCCGTACATTAACACTAACACTAACCCTAACCCTAACCCTACCCCGTACCCTTACCCTAACCCTAAACCTAACCCGTACCCTAACCCGTACCCTAACCCTAACCCTAACCCGTACCCTAACCCTAATCCGTACCCTAACCCTAACCCTAAACCTAACCCTAACCCGTACCCTAAACCTAACCCTAACCCTAACCCTAAAACTAACCCGTACCCTAAACCTAACCCTAACCCTAACCCTAACACTAACCCGTACCCTAACCCTAACCCTAACCCTAAACGTAACCCGCACCCTAAACCTAACCCTAACCCTAATCCTAACCCTAACCCCTAACACTAACCCTAACCCGTACCCTAACCCTAACCCTAACCCGGACCCTAAACCTAACCCTAACACTAACCCTAACCCTAACCCGTACCCTAACCCTAACCTTAAACCGTACCCTAACCCTAACCCTAACCCTAACCCTTTCCTAACCCTAACCCTAACCCTAAACCTAACCCTAACACTAACCCGTACCCTATCCCTAACCCGTACCCTAACCCTAACCCTAACACTAACCCTAACCCTAACACTAACCCGTACCCTAACCCTAACCCTAACCCTAACCCGTACCCTAACCCTAAACCTAACACTAACCCTAACTCGTTGCTAAACCTAACCCTAAACCTAACCCTAGTCCTAACCCTAACCCGTACCCTAACCCTAACCATAAACCTATCCCTAACACGTACCCTAACCCTAAACCTAACCCGTACCCTAACCCTAACCCTAACCCGTACCCTAACCCTAACCCGTACCCTAACCATAACGCTAACCCTAACCGTAACCCTAACCCGTACGCTAACACTAATAACCCTAACCCTAAACCTAACCCGTAACCTAACCCTAACCCTAACCCTAACCCTAACCCGTACCCAAACCCGTACCCTAAACCTAACCCTAGCCCGTACCCTAACCCTAACCCGTACCCTAACCCTAAACCTAAGCCTAACCCTAACCCTTACCCTAACCCGTACCCTAAACCTAACCCTATCTGTAACCCTAACCCGTACCCTAACCCTAACCCTAACCCTAAACCTAACCCTAACCCGTACCCTAACCCGTAACCTAAACCTAACCCTAACCCTAACCCTAACACTAACCCTAAACCGTACCCTAACCGGTACCCTAACCCTAACCCTAACCCGTACCCTAACCCTAACCCTAACACTAACCCTAACCCTAACCCGTACCCTAACGCTACCCTTAACACGTACACTAACCCTAACCCTAACCCTAACCCTAACCCTTTCCTAACCCTAACCCTAACCCTAACCCTAACCCTAACCCGTCCCCTAACCCTAACTGTTACCGTAACCCTAACCCTAACCCTAAACCTAACCCTAACCCTAACCCGTACGCTAACCCTAACCCTAACCCTAACACTAACCCATACCCTAACCCTAACCCGTACCCTAACCCTAAACCTTACCCTAATCCTAACCCTAAACCCTAACCCTAACCCTAACCCGTACCCTAAACCTAACCCTAATCCGTACCCTAACCCTAACCCGTACCCTAAACCTAATCCTAACCCTAACCCTAACCCTAAACCGTACCCTATCCCTAACCGGTACCCTAACCCTAACACGTACCCTAACCCATACCCTAACCCTAACACTAAACCTAAACCGTACCCTAACCCGTACCCTAACCCTAACCCTAACCCTAACCCGTACCATAACCCTTACCCTAAACCTAACCCTAACCTGTACCCTAACCCTAATCCTAACCCTAACCCTAATCCGTACCCTAACCCTAATCCTAACCCTAACCCTAACCCCTAACCCCTAACCCTAAGCCTAACCCTAAACCTAAACCTAACGCGTACATTAACACTAACACTAACCCTAACCCTAACCCTAACCCGTACCCTAACCCTTACCCTAAACCTAACCCTAACCTGTAACCTAACCCTAATCCTAACCCTAACCCTAACCCGTACCCTAACCCTAAACCTAACCCTAACCCTAACCCCTAACCCCTAACCCTAACCCTAACCCTAACCCTAATCCTAACCCGTACATTAACACTAACACTAACCCTAACCCTAACCCTACCCCGTACCCTTACCCTAACCCTAAACCTAACCCGTACCCTAACCCGTACCCTAACCCTAACCCTAACCCGTACCCTAACCCTAATCCGTACCCTAACGCTAACCCTAAACCTAACCCTAACCCGTACCCTAAACCTAACCCTAACCCTAACCCTAAACCTAACCCGTACCCTAAACCTAACCCTAACCCTAACCCTAACACTAACCCGTACCCTAACCCTAACCCTAACCAAACGTAACCCGCACCCTAACCCTAACCCTAACCCTAATCCTAACCCTAACCCCTAACACTAACCCTAACCCGTACCCTAACCCTAACCCTAACCCGTACCCTAAACCTAACCCTAACACTAACCCTAACCCTAACCCGTACCCTAACCCTAACCTTAAACCGTACCCTAACCCTAACCCTAACCCTAACCCTTTCCTAACCCTAACCCTAACCCTAAACCTAACCCTAACACTAACCCGTACCCTATCCCTAACCCGTACCCTAACCCTAAACCTAACCCTAAACGTAACCCTAACCCTAACCCGTACGCTAACCCTAACCCTAACCCTAACACTAACCCTAACCCGTACCCTAACCCTAACCCGTACCCTAACCCTAACCCTAACCCTAATCCTAACCCTAACCCCTAACCCTGACCCTAAACCGTACCCTAACCCTAACCCTAACCCGTACCCTAACCCTAACCCGTACCCTAAACCTAATCCTAACCCTAACCCTAACCCTAAACTGTACCTAACCCTAACCCGTACCCTAACACTAACCCTAACCATAACCCTAACCCTAACCCTAACCCGTACCCTTATCCTTAACCTAAACTTAACCCTAACCCGTACCCTAACCCTTACCCTAAACCTAACCCTAACCCTTACGCTAACCCTAACACTAACCCTAACCCTAACCCTAACCCGTACCCTAACCCTAACCCTAACCCTAACCCTAACCCGTAACCTAAACCTAACCCTAACCCATACCCTAACCCTAACCCGTACCCTAACCCTTACCCTAAACCTAACCCTAACCTGTACCCTAACCCTAATCCTAACCCTAACCCGAACCCGTACCCTAAACCTAACCCTAACCCGTACCCTAACCCTAACACTAACCCTAAACCTAAACCTAACCCTAACCCGTACCCTAACCCTAACCCGTACTCTAACCCTAAACCAAACCCGTACCCTAACCCTAACCCTAACCCGTACCCTAACCCTAACCCTAAACCGAACCCTAACCCTAACCCTAACCCTTACCCGTACCCTAACCCTAACCCGTACCTAACCCTAAACCTAACCCGTACCCTAACCCTAACCCTAACCCGTACTCTAACCCGTACCCTAACCCTAACCCGTACCCTAACACTAACACTAACCCTAACCCTAACCCTAACCCGTACCCTAACCCTAACACCTACCCTAACCCTAACCCTAACCCGTACCCTAAACCTACCCTAAACCTAACCCTAACCCGTACACTAACCGTAACCCTAACCCGTACCCTAACCCTAACCCTAACCCGTACTCTAACCCGTACCCTAACCCTAACCCGTACCCTAACCCATACCCTAACCCTAACCCTAACCCTAAACCGTACCCTAACACTAACCCTAACCCTAACCCTAACACTAACCCGTACCCTAACCCTAAACCGTAACCTAACCCGTACCCTAACCCTAACACTAACCCTAACCCTAACCCCTAACCCCTAACCCTAATCCTAACCCTAACCATAACCCGTACCCTAACCCTAACCCTAACCCTAACCCTAACACGTACCCTAAACCTAAACCTATCCCGTACCTTAACCCTAACTCTAACACTAATCCCTAACCCCTAACCCTAAGCCTAAACCTAACCTTAACCCGTACGCTAACCCTAACCCTAACCCTAACCCTAACCCTAACCCGTACCCTAACCCTAAACCGTACCCTAACCCTAACCCTAAACCTAACACTAACCCTAACCCTTAACACTAAACCTTACCCGTACCCTAACCCTAACCTTAACCCTAAACCTAAACCGTACCCTAACCCTAACCCTAACCCTAACCCTAACCCTAACCCGTACCCAAACCCTAACACTCACCCTAACTCTTACCCTAAACCGTACCCTAACCCTAACCCTAACCCTAACCCCTAATCCCTAACCCTAAGCCTAACCCTAACCCTAACACGTACCCTAACCCTAACACTAACCCTAACCCGTACCCTAAACCTAACCCATACCCGTACCCGTACCCGTACCCTAACACTAACCCGTAACCTAACCCGTACCCTAACCCTAACCCGTACCCTAACCCTAACCCGTAACCTAAACTTAACCCTAAACCTAACCCGAACCCTAACCCTAACCCTAACCCTTTCCTAACCCTAACCCATACCCTAACCTTAACCCTAACCCGTACCCTAATCCGGACCCTAACACTAACCCGTACCCTAAGCCTAACCCTAACCCTAACCCGTACCCTAAACCTATTCCTAACACTCGCCCTAAAATTAACCCGTACACTAACCCTAACTTGTACCCTAACCCGTAACCTAACCCTAACCCTAACCCTGAACCTAACCCCTAACCCCTAACCCTAACCCTAACCCTAACCCTAAATCTAACCCGGCCCCAACCCTAACCCTAACCCTAACCGTATCCTAACCCTAACCCTAACCCGTACCCTAACCCTAACCCTAACCCTAACCCTAAACCGTACCCTAACCCTAACCCGTACCCTAACCCTAACCCTAACCCGTACCTTAACCCTAACCCGTACCCTAACCCTAACCCTAAACCGTACCCTAAACCGTACCCTAACCCTAACCCGTACCCTAAACCTAACCCGTACCCTAACCCTAACCCTAACCCTAACCCGTACCCTAACCCTAACCCTAACCTAACCCGGACCCTAACCCGTAACCTAATCCGTACCCTAACCCTAACCCTAACCCTAAACCGTACCCTAACCCGTACCCTAACCCTAACACTAACACTAACCCTAACCCCTAACCCCTAACCCTAATCCTAACCCTAACCATAACCCGTACCCTAACCCTAACCCTAACCCTAACCCTAACACGTACCCTAACCCTAAACCTAACCCGTACCTTAACCCTAACTCTAACCCTAATCCCTAACACCTAACCCTAAGCCTAACCCTAACCTTAACCCGTACGCTAACCCTAACCCTAACCCTAACCCTAACCCGTACCCTAACCCTAAACCGTACCTTAACCCTAACCCTAAACCTAACACTAACCCTAACCCTTAACACTAAACCTTACCTGTACCCTAACCCTAACCCTAACCCTAAACCTAACCCGTACCCTAACCCTAACCCTAACCCTAACCCGTACCCTAACCCGTACCCTAACCCTAACCCTAACCCTAACCCTAACCCGTACCCAAACCCTAGCACTCACCCTAACTCTTACCCTAAACCGTACCCTAACCCTAACCCTAACCCTAACCCCTAATCCCTAACCCTAACCCTAACCCTAACCCTAACACGTACCCTAACCCTAACACTAACCCTAACCCGTACCCAAAACCTAACCCATACCCGTACCCGTACCCATACCCTAACACTAACCCGTAACCTAACCCGTACCCTAACCCTAACCCGTACCCTAACCCTAACCCGTAACCTAAACTTAACCCTAACCCTAACCCGAACCCTAACCCTAACCCTAACCCTTTCCTAACCCTAACCCATACCCTAAACTTAACCCTAACCCGTACCCTAAACCTAACCCTAACCCTTACCCTAAAATTAACCCGTACCCTAACTCTAACCTGTACCCTAACCCGTATCCTAACCCTAACCCTAACCCGTACCCTAACCCTAACCCTAACCCTA